>BOPP01000164.1:2427919-2444622 GCA_017312745.1 Gryllus bimaculatus
CTGTTATTGTTTGATAGTAGTAATAATATTTCTCTTGTGATTACTATTGCTTCTGTTGGAATGAGTATCCTCACAGCGATGCAAGGCGCGTTCTCCTTCCACTGAATGAGGTTGGAATTTGATTTCGCCAAATACTTTCCAACTTCGATCTGCTGGAGATTGATATTTCCGCTAGCTCCAATTGCGACGCAGGAGTCTTGCGGTGTATGCCTTTGTTGGTGCCTTGAGCAGGCCAATTGAACTCACTTTGCTCCTTTCACTACTAACTTTACTCACCAAGTCGTTTATGTACACAGGAACTTCGTAGGGACGCAGAAAGCAAGAGTCGCTAGCATAAACTGCCAAAAATGAACACAGCATTTTGGTGCAGTGTCCGCAAAATCTTCAAAGAGTTATGTAACATGTTAAAATGCATGTTTACGAACGTATTTGATATGGCGAAAATAACTTTACGTTAATTGGCGCCAAGGAAACGTTTGAATTTAAGGAGGAAATAATGTATGAAGATTTTCCGTAAAACGATTAGTGTTGGGATCAAGCAAGTTTGTTTTGCTCCAGATTATGATCACAGGAATGAGCAGGTTTTTAGGAGCAAGTCGTAAAAACAAATGTTGATTTCCCGGAGTTGCATGCATCTGAAAACGTGCGGATGTCTTCCTGTTACTAACGTGACGAACATTCCGCATTTGCCCCGCGGCAGAGAGGAAGTGGGCGTAAACGGAGGAGAGAGCTCTACGCCGCGTTCCTCTTTTAGTGGCTTACGGAAGATCGCTTGCTTCAATTCCAACAAACAGCGTCAGATTACACGTGTACCAACAGGCGCGCCTACGCCCAGCCTGAGCCTTCTAGCTGGTGCCAAGATCATGATTATCTCTCTCCAGATGAGCTCCTGATAAATTATTGAACTATGCCAGAATGAGGAGGAAGAAGGGTATGGTGTCTTTCGGAACGATGGTGAGGAAAGAATCGTGTGATTTTTCGCCGTAAAATTACAAGGTATCGTCCGTACGTGAACGAGGGCGTATGTGTGGAAGAATGCCTGTTGAAGTAACTATAGGCGTCGTTTGGAATGAAGTTCCATTTATCTTGGTTTGAATGCAATGGATAACTGTAGTCTCCTTCTGGTTTAACGTATGAAATAGACTACAGATGCGTACGTAATAATTGGCACATTGGATTCCATGATATTAGGGGCAAGGGTTATTTTCAGATTTCTTCTTAATAGTTGAATATTTACTCTACGAAACCTTACATATAGAAAGAATTTCGAAGAGAGAGGTCGTGAATTCAAGTATTGATTACACTTTGTGCTTCCTCTGTTAGTCTGTGACTTTGATTTTCCTATAGTTTCAAACTGAAGGTGGAGTGTGGATTTCCCCACGTTCGCTGTTGCCGCTGGAGGACGCTGTGATTTGCCTGGCGAGCGAGCGCGCTGCAGGTCCCTCCTCCGCCCCCCGCCCCTCGCCACCTGCCCGCTCGGGCGCTTCATTAAGGAACCAGTCGCGGGCGCAACCGCCTCCCCCCTCCCCCACGACAGGTAGTCGCACGGCCGTCTGCGCGTGCGCACCAGAGCGTGGGGCTCCGATGAGACTTGCCGGGCGATGGGGAACAGCGCTGCGCGCGGGCGGACGAAGAGGTCCCTCAAGAACCACTCGCGAGCCTGGCTTGCAACGAGTAAAGGTGCCGTAACTTCGTTGTTATTTGTGGGGACCTCACCTTTAAGTGTGTCTCGCAAGCCTGGGTCGTGAAGGTTGTCGCAGTATTGTTACTCTTTTCGGGCGGGGAGGTCCTTACGACCGCCCTATACACCCCCAAGCACCACTCGCGAGCTTGCTTGTGACGAGCGAGTAGCTTGTGACCGTAACCTCTTTATTTGTGGGGACCACATCTTCAAATGCCTCTCGAAAGCTTGGATTTGGGAGTCGTGAATGTCGCAGCATTGTTACTCTTTTCGGGAGTGCAAGTCAAATTACTCAAAGACTGTTGAAGGTGTATGATCCGCTTAAAGGGGCTCCAGAAACGTAGCATTTACCCGTTTTATCCATCCGCACAAAATCTGGCGTCTGTGGCCACGCCTCGGCCGTTTAAAATCTCAAGAGGAAATTCCTGACATTAACCAGAATGGTTTCACGTATTCCGAAGTCTGCCCGTATTCCGAAGGTGTGGGCTCTTGCTTCGGCTACACATCTGTAGTATCATATTCTCCTTTGGACAAGGGCGTACCCACGCCGGAGCAATACCCAACAATGGTTTGTCTAGGGCGGGGGGTGGGGGATATCTGGCAAACGACTGATAAGTGGGCACAACTGGTCGTCTGTGGACTCCTTCGCGATTCGGTCCAAGCGAGTAAAACTGTCTCGACTCCCGAGCGCGTGTGGGCTTCTGTGAAGGAAAACGAGTTCCGAGGGGGCACGCACTTCAGGGCGACGAGAAATGCTCTCCAAGGTTGCCCGTGGGCTTATGGCGAATGCATCCCTGATATGATCAAACACGAGACCCATGTATTCGCCAAATGTCGATCTTCCTTTTCCAAATTGTATGCCTTTAAGTGTGTTTGCTTCCCTGCAAGGTGCCTAGGGAATAGAGCAAACTTGCCAACTGACGGTAGACGAAACGGTGAAAGTGCGTAGGGGAGCAGCGGGGACCTCAGAAGCGGATAGCGCGCTCCCGTAGAGCCCAAAACGTCCTCCCTCGAACCTCCTCTCACGCCCCCCGGGCGAAGCTTTCTTTTAAAAAAATTAATCGTTTATTTATGATCTGTTCATACACGAAACCAATAAGAAATTTGTTGACTAGATAATTAGCATTGATTTAAAAAGATACTCATTATTTTCTCTCCATTAATACAGTTGATTGCACATACAACTACAGAGGAGAATGGAGGTTTGAACTCAGGCTGTTTCTACCAAATTGCTCTTCGTTCCAATGCAAGAGCATCTTCCTCTTACTGGCGGCGTTGCATCCACAATTCTGCAACCGCACACCCGTCCGTTGTTTGCTCGTGGTCGTCATCCCACTCATCATTTTTGCTGTCGGATTTTCAAACGAAAATTGTAGGTTCCGCATCATTTATTTAATGCAGTATATCCGAGAAAGCTAGAAGAGTTGGGGCACCCATAAGAAATGGAACTCCGTTGTGTTTATGAGCGTGAATCGTCTTGTTTTTGTTTTTCTCCGTTGCAGACGAATTGGCAGACAGTTTTAATATCGCGAGGTGATTGCTTGTGCAAAGTGTCTTGAATTCGTTTCGCAAATATTAATATTTTGTGTAACAATACTGCCATAAAAGAGTGGAAAGGAATTAACTCGTGGAACATGTGGAATAGATGTGAAACAGTTCCACTATTGTCTCTTATTGTGCTTTTTGTACTTACCCTAGATTCTTTATCGTGGACAAAAATTCAAATCTGGCAATAGACCTATCTTCCCTATTAAAATGAATGTATTATACTGTTCGTCAGGTTGATCATGTAACAACAACTCATTTCCATATTTTTGGGGATTTTCTCTGCCATATTGACATGCTAACTGTAACAATGCATGTTTTTAATAATCCAGTGATGTAGCTGGGTGGATCGTGATAAAAATCTTTTGAAGATAGATCCTCTGTCTCGTACATATTACTTCCCGCTTATTTTGCATTGATAGTCTTCTCCTTTATTTTTCAATATGCAAGTGATGTGCTCCGTCATCTTGTAGCGTTGCTTAACGTCCCGTTACTCCTGTTCGCCGAAGATTGTGACACTTGATAAGGTATTAATTATATCAGGATCATCATTTCCGATTGGGAAAACTCATCTCTGATGTTCTTAAAGTCATTGAACTTCTAAGAATGTTAGGTGTCACGGTTCATTATAGTCCGTCCATAATTCAATCCCAAACGCATTTAGGTGTCAGACCTCTTAAGACTTCACCTATTTGTGTCGCAGGTGTACGTCACTGTATTGTTGGTGAGAGTTTGGATACATGACAATCAATAACCCCAACATTTAATAGTTACAAATCGCTATGTGGATTATGTACGTCATATTCCCTTTAGTAGTAAAGAGGAGCATGTTAAGTAATTACTATCGCAGAGTTCCGTTTATGTTCATTTGGGAAGCGTGTCTACATGTAGAAACTTTATTTTCACCTTGGAGTCGTTGGTTAGTTGAATAGCTTTCCCCTCAAATAAAGATAATGAAAGGAAATCTGATTTTTTTAGTGTATTGAGACTGTTTTCCGATTATATATACTTTTAAACGCAGTTTTAATTCTTGATTCCGTTAGTAAAAATTTAAATACTCAACATGCAGGAATTTATTGTACTTTGTACAACAGACAACTCTTACAAACAATACAATGTTTCATGAACCATTGTCCGTAAATAAGTTTTCATTCGTGTTCGAAGATATGCTGCGTCCTCTCTCTCATGTTTCGTCACTACACCACCGTGACAGACAAGCATACAGTTTTTCCAGCCGGAGGTAATGGCGTAACTCCTCGAGAAGCTGGAAATCAAATTCCCGCAAGATTGCGAATCTTGATTCTTTGATATCGAGAAAGTAAAAGTGGCGCGGATCTGTGAATGCGAACGTGTCCCGTGTGTGTGTTTGGCCCCGCTGGCGTTAGGAGGACAGAAACAGGCAAGCGACTGTCCACCTGGTGCACAGGACGTGGCGTCCCGAAGGATGCAGATCTGAAGGTCTTGTCTTTTCTAGTCTCGTCTTGTCGGGTCAGGACGTATTAGATCGGGCCGGGGCTGGTCGGATCGAGCCTGCAGGAGTGACTTACGCGTCTGTCCACCTGTTGTGCTGATCGTCAACGGATGGGTCTGTAGTTCAAACTGTAGGTGTTGTCGAGTAATCTGATCGGATCGGGTCTAGCCTAGTAGAATCGGTTCGGTTCACGCCTAGTCGGGTCGGGTCGGATCGAGTCTGCAGGAATGACTTACGCGTCTGTCCACCTGTTGTGCTGGTCGTCAACGGATGGGTCTGTAGGTCAACCTGTAGGTGTTGTCGAGTCGGGACTAATCGGATCGGATCGGGTCTAGTAGAATCGGTTCGGTTCAGGCCTAGTCTGGTCGGGTCGGGTCGGGTCGGGTCGGGCCGGGCCGGGCCGGGCCGGGCCGGGCCGGGCCGGATCGGATCGGGCCTAGTGGGATCGGGCCGGGAGTGCCCGGGCCGCATCGCGCGGCGACGCGTGTGGACAGCCCTGCGGCCGCGGGCACAGACCCCTCGCGTGCAGACATTTTAATTCGTGGGCGGAGAGGCCCGCCGCGCGTCTGCGTGCCCCTCTCCTCTGCCCCCCTGCCCCCCGGGCCCGTCTCCGGGCTCCAGCTGTTCGGCCGCTGCCTCCGCCTGGCGAGCCCTTTTAACCACCAGCGCGGGGCCCACTGGAATGCGGGAGGCGCTGCTCTGTTGTTCGCCTGCGTTGATTGATAGAGAACACAGCGCTTTCCGAGTGCACTCATTCTGGTAGCGGGCTTCATTGGGCGTTGCGGAGATGGATGGCCTTTCGTTCTTCAGATTGGACCATTTGGTTATTGAAATATGTTATCGTTTATGATGCGCATGTATATTATTAGTCGGATATCCGATTACGACGTATGAAAATGTAAAAAAAAAAATCTTCGGGGAAATACTTTCACCATCTCATTGACCACAAAACTACGCACACTTAAGGTACACATACATTTTAGCATTTAAAATATCAGAGAGGAGGATGTTTTGAAGGGACCTGAACACTGTGTCTCCTACAGAAAATTGCGAATGTTGTATGTGTACATTGCGATGCTATGCTGTTAAAATATTTGTAATCGACATCGACACGCATTGAGAACTGAACATGTAAACCACTGTATCCAGGACCTACTTTTGTAAGATGTCTTCTGCAATAAAGTTGTCAGGTAAAAGAGCATAATTGTTCTTTTTGAGTTAATCAATCTATTTTGTCTTAAAGTCCTATTAGTAATAGATATTTATGTCATTGTTTAAGAACATTCAAAAGTTTCCTGGACTCTCGGCGACATAAATTTGAGAAATTATTTTCAGTGTTGTAGTGGGAAGAGGTCTAACGTAAACTTTTGGCTATCAAGAAACTCATTTGAAAAATATTTGAACTCTATCACTGCTTTCTCCAGAAATACTGGCATACGTCTCTTAAAAACTGTGCTGAATCGGTCAGTGATTGTCAATTGTGTTAAGAGCCGAGTGCACGGGCAGCCTTCAGGACTGAGTTTTCGATTGTGTTCGTGCCGGAGCGGAGTTCCGGCCATGGCAGCGGCTCCGTTTCGCATGCGCTCCTGTCTTCGCGGCCTTGGCCTCCCGACTTCTCTCCGCGCGGCGCGACACTTCACAGCCCCACGCTGCCATCGAGTGCTTCGAACTCCACCTGCAGGCCTGCCCAGGTGGCTCAGGGCATCCACTGATGGCTCTGAAATATCTCGGACCGGCACGTCCTAGTTCCGAGACCCGACAATCGCAGAATTTTAGGCTCCAGCTACATAGCTAGGCCGAATTCAGTCGCTGTCTGGAAAATTACAGCGGACAGGCTGCTTTCATTGGTAGTTTTCCTTGATTTCTCCGATCAACGCCGAGCGAATGCCGGAGCACTACCCTAATAAGCTGGCCACACTGTTTCCTTCCTCTTTCATGTTCTATCCTCACCCCTTACTGACACACACGAACACACTTACATGCGTGATGGTAGGTCGGTCGGCATCGGGAGGTCGGCAGGTCGGCATCGGATCTCCCCATCCAGCGGGCGAAGATCAGCGTCACTTCGAAGGAAAAACATGCAGATTGTAAGCATCTACATCTTCAGATGCTTCATGAATGAAAATTACTTCTTGCGGAGGTTGGGATTATGCTGCTCGCTAACAGAAACAGTAAAGTGCGATTCTCTTAAAACCGGCCAGTTCACTCCCTTTTGTGGATATTACGAAAACAGAGGCACAAAAGAACAGGTTTTGTCAAACGAGGATTTTTAGCATCTAGGTTCGAAATAAAGGGAAAACTAACGTGTTGTCATGTTACTTAACTCTCGCAGACAAAGGGTGACAACTTTGGACTCAAAAAATTCTTTGAGGTTAATTTTTTTTTCAGGGGAGGAAAGTGTGTTTTGATGCGTAGGCAGAGACAAAAGTTATCAAATGAAACATGCTAATCATTTAAGCAATGTGTGAAGCAGAAAAGTGTAAATAACTAGAAATAACAACAACCCAGTCGCGAAAAAATATAAGTGTATTTTTTCATACACTTATATTTATACTTCAATCAAAATGTTATGCACTTATTTCCATCAATTCGCCTCTAAAGATAACATATATTTCGTTCCAACGTTTGATGGTGAGTTGAATTGAGGATATTTCCTGACGGTGCATGTGTGTAGAAGCCAAATCTCAACCAGGGCGACTGATATGACGCAAAGAATTGATCATTTCTTTCTGTCGTTGGAGAGTTATATGTAAACATTGGTTGATTGATTTGCGCGAAATGGCATTTTGAGTGGAATAGCTTTTCTTGCCAACTTTCATTTTGTTCTCTTTTTCTTCCAGTTCAGTAGGCATATCTGTAAATAAGAAGTGGTCCTCTGGGATTTTCTTAGACATCTTGCGGCTTTGCTCATAGTTGCACAGCCCACAAATAAGTCCCTAACACAAGTCCCTGACACAACCCTTGCACGCTATAAAAGAGTTGGGGCATGTGTTTATCGTATGTTTGTCATTGTCCTGCGCAAAGACGATCATGCATGCGGTTTGAGTACGTG
The DNA here is from genome assembly GCA_017312745.1 of Gryllus bimaculatus. Taxonomy (NCBI): domain Eukaryota; kingdom Metazoa; phylum Arthropoda; class Insecta; order Orthoptera; family Gryllidae; genus Gryllus; species Gryllus bimaculatus. The sequence goes on from BOPP01000164.1 coordinate 2,435,669, forward strand.
TCTTTATTGTACCTTAAACCCTGCTAGAGACCGAAGTAAATCTCTGTAAATTTAAGCTAAGAAAACATCATAAATTCCATTCCCACACTGGAGGAACTTGGTTGAAGGCAGCCAGTGCATCAAATCTCCATTCACCTCCAGGGGGCTGTCACAGCGGCAAACTAATGTGTGGGGCATGCAGTGGCGGGGCAAAAAGCGCGCTTCGGCTCATTTGTATTCAGCCTCGGAAGGGGCAGCGCGTCGCCATTGTGCGAAGCATCCGCCGGCCCCGCGACCCCTCTTAATTGCGAATTAAAGCCCGGTTTCTTTTCCCGTACTTGCAGTTATATAGAATTGTTTCGCGGAATCGGGCGGTAACTATGGTGATTCGTTTTCTTCCTGTTGATCGCAGCCCAGGGCACCGGGCTGTGTCAACACGTGGGCGCCAACTACCCGCTCGGTTACTTCCACCGAACACCCGACTTCCTGCGACGGAAATTCCTGTGAGATTTCGTCGTCTGACACTTAAAGACGAAAAAAATAGTGCCAGAATGCTTCAGCTCCTGGCGCAAACGCTTGTGCTGAATTCGTTCGCGCGTTTTTTTTGTTGTTGTTTGGATTTCACGAAAATGTGGGTTTGTGGAAGATCGCAGGAAACAAAGAGTAGGAAAGGAGGCAAGAGTACATAAATTCAGGTGGCCGGGCCGTGGAAGACAGGGAGAAAGTGTGAGAATTTTTACATTAAATCAAGATAAATGACGTACTTCGAAACCGCGGGACTTGTCACTGGAATAAACGATTACGGGTGCGAACAATTAGTAATTATGGGCTTTCCGCTGTGTGCAGGATGCTTTTACATCGCATATTTATGAATGTTATGCCTGTAGGTGTGTATTTTCGAAGTGTTCACATGTTCAAAACTTTTCCAATGAAGAGGAAATAATTATTAGAGCTGCTTGGCCGAAGAAAATCTAGTTCTGTTGGTTTCCAATGGTTCGTATAGAGAACTATCGTAACCTTTATTCTCAGTATAAATATTTACGAGACAAAGAGAAGGCATTTACGTTTTCTCCGAAAGTCCTTACTACAGATAGGCTGGAGATCGTTTCATCCTCCCTCGAAACGAAGCCCGCAACATCAAAGGCGTTGAACCATAATGGTGAATTCCTAACTGCTTGCAGAAGGAATGTGACGGTTTCGCAATTCATGTGCGCCGGCTCCCAGCTGGAAACCCACCACAAAACGCGTAATTGGCGGGCTAAAGGGGCTAATTGAACGCGTCGCGGCGCATCGCTCCATTTCGAGCTCCACTCGTGCGTGCGCGCGCCTGCTGGAAGTCGCTACACCGTCTTCATTTATTGTTAGTGATTCCGGGCGCTTCAACTACTAAGGTCATTAGTCCCGCAAGTATAGTGCATGTTTCCTCTCTGGGGGGCTGTGATCTTCCCTCGTATGGCGAAATCCGGCGCCGACCCACTGTCGGTTAGTTTTCCCCAATCAGGTATCTCCCATCAGCGGGGCACCACCTCAGCCGAGACAAGTTTTAAGCTCCCGACCGGTCTTCCGGCGTGTGTGGAATTGTAGTGCATGTCAGTATGTGTGGAATTGTAGTGCATGTCAGTGTGTGTGTATGTAAGAAGGGTGAGGATAGGACAAGGAAGAGGAAGGAAAGATCGCGCGCGGTTCGAGGAGCGTTTATTAGGGTACTACTCTGGCATTCACCTACTGTTGATGGTAGGAACCACGGAGAACTACCGATCAGAACAGCCGGCTGCTACAATTTTTCTTCAAACAGTGTTAATCGCTGACAAGCTCATGTTGAAAACCCCAGGACCTCCCGGTCAGAGAGACTGCCATGACAGTTGATGCCTTGAGCCGTCTCGGGGCCCCGCGCGAATTGCAGGAATGCAGTCGGCACAAACGACACCGAGCGCCGCGTCCCGTCCCGTCCCGTCGCGTCGCATCGCGTCGCAGCCGTACGGTACCCTGCGCGCCGAGCCTCGCGCGGCGTCCCGCTACCTGCGCCGCTCGCGGCCGTTTAGTTTTTTTTCGCCGGCGGCGGCGGCCCTTAATAGAGATTTAATGGCGCGCTTGCCCGGGCCTCGAACCCCGACCCGCCGCGCCGAGCTGCGCTGGCCGCGCAAGGCCGTTCCTCAACATGCGACCGACAGCTTTTTGAAGGGAAAACTCTTTGCTCGTGGCAGAGGAAGTCAAGTCGAGTCGAGTCGTCGAGTCATCGAACGAAACGTGCGACGCTTATTTTGTGGCTCAACTACGCGGCGGAGGCGAAAACTGTTCGTGATCTTTTGTTTGTATAGTCAAGAGACAACTGTGAAAATTGCTACTTGAAGTGTCACGTATAAGTGAGAGCGTAGTCTTCCGCGGCCAGAGTCGGTATTTAATTGGCAATTCTATGGCAAAGGTGCAGACGTTTCGGTCGCCATTCTGCGACCTTCCTCACGCATTACGCCCTGAGGAAGGTCGCAGAATGGCGACCGAAACGTCGGTATCTTTTCCATGAACGCGGCGGCACCCAGACAGCGAATTAAATACTGTCATGTAGAAGCCCAGAACGTAAACAGTAGCTGTTGCTCTCAATTGCGTCGACTACTGACGCCGTAGAGCGTCACCGCTGCAGATTTTCTTTCTTAATATATGTTTTGTGTTGAATGTTATTGATAATGCGTGAAACATTAACCACCCGTACACTTGTTGTGAAAGGAATACGGCAACCGATTCTTTACCCTTCAAAAAGCGCTCTTTTACCCTGCAAATTTTATATTCCCGTTCCATCGAAATTTTACTCGAAACTCGCATGGCGAACATGCAGCATCTTTTTTCCCTCTCTACCTACAAACCCTTCATGTGTTTTGTACCAACATTGACGTTCTCGCAGTATTGCCGTAGTTTTTACATCATTAGCGGTGTGACATTTGGGCGTGACAAATCGCCCGATCCTAGAGGATGGCATTACGTTTGGGAGGATCATGTGGTCGTGGTCATGGATCGCTTTATGAGGTGGTTTTCGAGCATCCTTTGATCGAAGGAAAACACGGAAACGTCCTAATGGAACAAGCGGATCGTTGTTTCTCAATCAGGCTCAAACCCTCCTCGGCCTAGCTGACCAGCTCACCGTTTACCACCATTGGGATTTGAACCTTAAGTGTAAGACTCGTTGTGGCTTCGCTAGGATTAATTTACGTGTGTGCAGATGAATTAAGTGACACTTCTGCAACATTCTCACATTCCGTGTGCTAAACGGGTTTTGAATTTTCTAGAAATCAAACACTAAAATGACACCATTCAGTACAGCTGCGGTACCGTCTCGAAATATTGACCCACTTCAATATCGAGAACGGTCCTCCTCTGTTGTTAGTTTTTTTCATTCAGTTTTCTAGACATGTGAGGCGTAAACGTATTTGTAAACTTTGGACGCCCATCTATAATCTAATTATTGTTTGATTATATTGTTATAACTTCTCACTGATCAATATAATGATCATATCTCATTACATCACTGTACATTTCAAGTCCGAATGTTGTAATCCAACGGAGTTGCCTCTTCAAACTGGTGGACAAGCCAAATTACTCTCCATGCATTTGTGAAAAAACCTAGGCTGAACTCAGTTGATTGGGCCCGAAGGCGCGGGAAGCTCAGTTATTCGGAAAGCGGTGACGTCATCCTCCAGAGCCGGGGCGGCGCGGCGCGGCACAAGGATTAGCGCGTAAATTGTGTGCGAAGCAGCGGCAGCGGCCGCGTCGTGGCATCTGGCGCGGGCGAGTTTCGGCCCCGCGAGCGCTAAAGAGTTCTCGTCGTTGACGAGATGTCACGAGGGCGCAGAGGAAGGTGTAAACACTTGCAGCTGGCGCCGAAGACTGATCTTTGTTGAATTATATTTTGGGAGATTCTCTAGCCTTGGGTTTGCGCGTTTATGTTGGAACGAGCGCGAGGCGCTTTAGTTTGCGGTGGGCCACCAGATGTTCGGCAGTGTTTTCCGAGGGAATGAAGAATTACAAACAATGTTGAGTAGTCGCGGGATTCGGTCATTCTTCTCCGCCTGAAAAGTGTGTCAGTACAAAGTTTGAATTCGAAAAGTCCTGGAAAACTAGATTTGTTTTGCTCTCTTTTATATCAACTTTAACTCATCGTACAACCCTCACGCATCCACAAACTAACACGCACATACACTGCTTTCTCTGAATGATGTATGTTTTATTAAGGAAAATGGTGAGGATTGTAATCATAAAAAAATGCCGTGTGCGGACGAAGCATTTAGCGATAGGAATTTGTTTTACTAAAAATATTTATTAGATGAAACTTTCAGATTCGGTCGATGTATGGAATTCTTTTGCGGTAAACTTATTTAATTGCTCTCTGTAATGTTTTCAGTAATTCCGGATTTTGGTTGTGGTACACGTTTATTTAAAATGTCATGAAGTACATTCGAAATGGCTCAACATTCCGTTTCATAGTGCTGGAAAGGTGCCTGTGTTTTGAACAACCGTTTTAAGAACTTTTCTTTTTCAGTTGTGTGGCATCACTCGCAGTCTCTTTGATATGCAGCTCCCCCAATCTCGTAGAGATCCTTCCCAAATAAACGGAACTGCTTGCTCATTGCCTGCTCCTGCTCGTCCTCAACGCGAGAAGCCGCCTCTGCCGCGATCGCTATCTGCTTTTACGATCCGACGCCTCCGCCCCGTCCTTCCCCCTCCACTCCACCCCTCTCTCCCCCTCCCCTACTGCCTTGGCGGGCGCGCATCCTCTCGTTAAAATCGCTCCGTGTTATGGCGGGGGACAGTCGCAACCTCGCAGTTGCGCAGGAAGTGCGTTCGCCTCCTCCTCCCCACCTCTTCCTCCCCCTCGTCTTCGCCCTCCCACCTCCCTGGCCACCGTTTCTCGAAATTTACAATTATCGGCTCCTATAAACTGGCGATGTGTAAATAAGGCTGCAGTTTACGAAACATAACTTGTTTCGCGAGAACTTAGAGGAGGATGCGTTGATAAAGTTGATGATTGGCGAACGTTCCTTGCAGGCTTTGGAATGTTTTTTACATTCCTTTTGGGAACTTGAAATTCGGTGGTTCGTAACATCCGTGCTGCAGCAAATGCGACTGAAATACCAATGGAAGAGAGCAACTTTCTTATACTAGAGGCTTTATTGAAGATCATTCTGTCCTGCAGACTTGTTTAATATATTTGAAAAATACTCGCTCACCAAAACGTATTGAACCGTAAAGTAAGTATGAAATATGCTTTGTAGGAATTCGATTAATGCATTTTCAAATACTTGACTTTTGTTTGGTACGAAGGTTAACACGAAGTGAAAAGAAGCGACCACCTGGCCTAGACAAATGAAAGTAGAAAGTTGAAATGAAGCGACTCTTATATCGAATCATTTGAAGATGATACTCCTCTCTCAAGGACAAGGAGTTCTTTGTCCTTGGTGTACAGTGTCTGGTTCAAGGTACATATGTTCATTATGGATGTGCCCCCTCTGCAAATTTCATCTTAGCCCCTATATCCCTATAAAATAAATATTTTTATTTCCGTAAATATGATCAATTCCTTATTTTCCCTCTTTTTAAGCTAACAATTTGGTGAATTGATACATGAGATTTGAGGTAAATGATCTCCATAGTACCTAATCCAATAAATCCGTGCTCATATTGGTGCCGGATTCGCGGAAGTGTCAGCCTAATGAGAGGGTTTGGAATTAGTTAAACATTTCATTACATCCAATGACAATGTACATTCAAATACAAAGAAAATGTGGTGCTCATCGAAAATTGTACTCACCAACAATGGCTTTCTGTGAAGAACTTGCGTTTTGTGCGCGGCATTTGTGCTTGAGGTCCGATTTGGGCAGGACATCTGACGGCCGGATAATCCAGAGTTTAGGGTATTTATTAACAATATCCGTCGTTATAGTTTCGTTCTCCTTGTAGTATGTTTTATTTATTTTCATGGTCCCTGAACAGATGAGAAAATATTTCCGTTATTACAACAGTGCCAGCTGTTCTTGGTTGTATAGGTTTGTTCTAGCAAATGTTAGGTAAATTAATTTTACTTTTTTTCTGAAAAGTACGTTAATCGTTGACATACGCCATTATGGCACATTGCTGGAGTGCAAGTAAGTCTTTTTTTACGGAAAACATTTGACAAAATGATTCGGTTAAACAACAAATTCAGTTTAAAACGTTCTTTTGCCAAACATTCTGCGCCGATCTCTCATCTCGATCTAGTTCTAACTAGAACCCTGGAGATGGCCACTCGCTGTCCGAGGTCGACTGCTGTTCCAATCACCTAGGATACGCGCTTCGAGCAGGAGACAAAAGACTGACGGAGACTTTCGCACCTCGCCTGCGAATGTGGAGCTCCCTTCAAGTGGCAGGTGCTTGGGCGAGGGGCGGGCGCTTGAGCTCAAGACTCCGGCCTCGTTCTTTTGATGTCCGCAGCCGCAGCCGCTGGCGATCGCGCTCAATTGGAAGCAGTCGCGCCTCCTCCCACCCACACGCCCACCCACCCGGAGCCCCTGCACGGTGCCTGCGCGCAACATGGCGGTAGCAGTACACACACTTCAATGTTATTGATTCCGAGGAGTCAGAATAATTGGGGAGATGAAAGTCCCCAGCTGGAAATTATTCAGAGATCAAATGGTGTATGTATTTAATTTCCGTAACATTTATCCGTACGAAATGCTCCATTAAAATTGAAAATAATGATTTCCGTTCTTCGGTTCTTTTCTTGCAATCTTGTGCACTAGTGATGAATACTTTCGCATTGAATTTCGTTCTCATTAATTCCATAGGTCTGTTAAATCGGTAAAAGATAACATACAAACTAGTTATATTAAACCTGAAAATATTTACCTACACACTCCTGTTACAATGTCTTCCCACAAAACAAAATGCAGTGACAGTTATGAAATAAGAAGAAAATCTAGCGATGCTTCTACAACACATACTTCCGCGTATTAATTGTAACGGGCCTTACAATTCTTTTCGAGAATGTGTGGAATTCTTCACAAATTAAAAGATTATATTCAAATAACGTTTCTTAAAAAAATCTTTATATCCCGTCAAATCGACTGCTGAGGTCATTTGTGACTGATGTTATAGTGAAAATAACGTTTCAGTAAAAAAATTGCATTGTAATAGATGTTGAGCTTCGATTAATTCATTTCATGGATGCAGTCCTGGACATTTTAGTTTCCTGAAAAGATAAAAAATCAGATTGTTACGAAACAAAACAATTCAGTCAAATCGAACTGAGAATACCATCAATTGTTGAAAGCTCTGCCTAATATTTTAGCCGCGCCGCATTGTTTTCTGTTACACATATCTCCATAAAACAATTTTTCACAATCAAAGATCCACAAAACGTGGATTCTCATTACACAACTTATGAAATGAAGTTATTTATTACATATAGGAGCAAGAATTATACATTGGTTTGATTGGGGGACCCACAATACGAGTTTTTCTGCCAAAAAAATTCTGATTCTTGGCGCAGAATTTCATAACAATCTGTATATTTATGTAATGTTTGAGTAAGTAATACATTATCATCTTTCCGAAGTATAGATTGTCTCGGTACATAATTTGGTGTCTTTTATTCGCTCTTCATTAATTTACACCTACAAGGGTCATTGGCACACGTATTCATTTCAATATGACACTCCACTTTTACATAATGTAAGAATCTCATGAAGGCGGAGTCTTAAGTAAGATGCAATCTACACGCAAATCAAGTACTATGGAAGTAATGCTGGTCTCGCCAGTTCCTCTAGGTCGGTAACGACGGGCAAACACGAAGATGGAAACGCACGTAGTGTACGCAATAGCATATTAATCTACCTCATTCTCACGACAGCAACTTACCTCCTGCCTGGGCATTTCTCACAGCTGCTTCTCATCGCGGTATTTCTTCATAATACACGTGTCGGAGTTGGCTGCAGAAATTTTGTTTTATATTTAGTTTATTATGTTTTATATTATTATTCCTTTTGTTTTCCAAATTGAAGAAACACGTGTCATATGGCTCGAGTGGAATCTTTGAGATTAACCAGCGCCCCGAACAGTGAACATTAAGGCGGCGGTCACAGTGAAGCCGATTTTGACCGAAATTTTGGTCGGTAGTTTTCGTCCGAAGTGGCGAGAGCGTTCAAACACGAGCTGGTTAACGGAAATAGTTGTAGCGAACCCGAACGACGTCTTCCGGCGACTCCCGAAAACATCAGCTGTCGGACGAAGATTTGCCCCGTTTCGTTTCGTCCGTCAGACGTAGGCCGACCAAAGTTTCTGCACTGTGATAGTGATGCGACATCGAGGAGAAAACATCGATGTTTTAAAGTTGATTTAGTAAGATCTATCATTAAATTCGTGCACAACAAAATTTTACTTGGTAATGGACGTGTTTATTAATTCATAATCAAAATTTAAGTAAAAACGAACAAGGTTTCTCCATGTGCAAAATGCACCAAAGACGAAGGAAATCCCAGGCTATCAGGATCATCTCTAGCAAGGGATGGTAGTGTGCTCGATGAAAAGAGAAAAACAGCGTTTATTTCTATAGAATACAAGCAGATATTGGTACCATCAGTTATTGTTTCTTATTTTAACTTTTACTAAATTCTTATTGTGGACATCTTTCATTCACGAACAAAACATTAAAAACGTAAAAACATCGAACCCAAAACATTGATGTTCCAAAAAATGTTTGTTTCAATACATCGATATTTAAAACCGATATTTTTATAGAGGTATCGATGTTTTGAAAACAACGATACCGATGTCGCATTGACACACGCCACCAATGTCCCCGCCGGGGCGCATCTCTTGGGCGGCGTAGCGTGGCGTGGCGCGCCGTGGCGTTGCGTGATGCGGGGCGGCGTGGCCATGGCGTAGTGAGGGCGACGGCGAAGCGCCCGCGGGGCCGGACGTGCACGCGCTGTCGCGGGCGCGGGCGGAAGGCA
>BOPP01000164.1:2452813-2464435 GCA_017312745.1 Gryllus bimaculatus
CACAGCGCTATGTAAGTAATGTTTTTATGGCGACTGGTAAATCGTAATACTGCACATTAACTTTTCCTGTTAGTTCCGAACTGCTGCCAACATATAATAGATGGTTGTATCTCTAAAAGGAACGGATGCCAGTGGTTAATATTCTGTAATTTTCCATAATTTTGTAAGATGAAGTTACGTACACGAGTGGGGCTACAGCAAATAATTCGAAGTGGTTCAGTTGAATATTTTAGGTCAGAAGTATTGTCCAGTCATTATGCTAATGGTTTTGTGTTTAATTTTGTTCTTCCGCCATTGAAACAAAATACTTATAATGCTCTTATTACTCAGAAAGCACCTCAATTTTTTTATTTTCACGCCTTGCTACGTATTTCTTAAAGAGAAACTATTGTAATGCTGCTGGAAAGAACGGAGATTATTCAACAAAAAAACTCGAATTTTGGAGCCTTGGCTCCAAAAAGTGTTCAACTCTCCCCCTAATATGTGATAGATTACTTCCTCTAACGCGTTGGTCATTCAGAATCCGGTCAGTGAGTAGTCTGTTTCTTTCTTATAACATCCAGTAGTATTTCTTTAGTGCAAACACCTTCCGGTTAAATTCATGTCGGATTATGTACTGTTCTGTACTTAATAAAAAAGAACTTTCTAAAGTACATTTCGTAGTAGAAAACTCAGGACCCACTGAAAAGCTTCTGATTTATATTTTCTCCCGTAATCCAGACGTCGTTGACCAGGTTCATTAGCTCTCCCAGTCGTGAATCACATCGCCATGCACCATGCACGAGTAGATTATATGTTGCTGATCGCTTTCGCTGAGGCCACTTACACTTCGATTTTTCTGTAGTGGCCGATGACATGAGGTCATTGTTAAACCTCCTGCCTTATAAAATGTATCTTTTTAACAGTGGTAAGCACATTTCTGGGGCCACGACCCGCGTTGAGAAGGACGTTCTCGAATCAATTAAAAATATTCCTTTTGTAAGGCAGACGGTGTAACAATGACCGAATGTCATCGGCCACGATAGAAAAATCGAAGTGTATTCTGGTGCGGTGCACTCGTCCGTCTGACCTCTGACGGTGCCGCCTTCGTGCGGTGCGTTGCCAGCCCTTGCGATCTCCCGCGCTTGTAGCCTCGTGGCTGCCTTGGTTCTCGCAGCCCGCGACGCCAACCAAGGCTGTTCGTAAAAGAGGGCGCCAGCTACAACACGGGATTTCAGAGGCCGCAGAGAATTACTCTCCACTTCGTTAGACATACTCAATAAGAATAATCAGAAACAATGAATAGGTAGTGGGTAAACTGCAACGTTTTTAATTAAAATAATCACAAAATTGACGGTGTAATTTCATAGACGTTAAAACTATGTTAGTATATAAACTGGCTTCGATTTTAACAGTATACAATTCTCTTTTCGTCTCTGTTCTCTTCATTTTATGCTGTGTTAACATAAATAATAAATATATCGTAATATATTACGTAAAAGTATTCTCGTTTGCCTCTACTAAATCCGAGTTGCTACTAAATCCTGCTATATTGGCTTTACAGACACACAGAACGGAATTATTGTGAATTACTTTACATTACAGAAAATAAATGATGATATGATATGATGTGAAATGAAAGACAAAAAGGGTAGGAATAGTCATTCCAAAATGACCGAACTTCCGTCAATCAAAGAAACGGAACACCAAAAAGATTGACAGAATGTGTCAGAACTATTGTAACAATGTTTAAAATTTACGTAACAATAACCGAAAATTACGGTATGCTGTAGTGTGTAAAAGCAAAGCGGATTATGGGAAGAGTTTGTTACAAATCTTAGGAATTGGCTGCTTTGCTGTGGGTGAATAGAGAGGGGTAGGCACCATATATTTCATACGTGGGTTAAATTTCGCAAGATTCGTGCATTGAGTCGCAGATCACGAATTTTCGCGAGAGCGTTCGTCAGAATTTCGCCAGCCGTTCTTTCCCGCGCAGCACGTCCGTCCCGTCGGCGCCGGCGGTCGGCGCACGATTGCGCATGCGCGAGCCATGGACAGTAAACAGAAGCCCGGCCCGGCGCAGCGCGCTCGTCAACGTCACGTATCGCGGCCGAAACCATAGCAGCCGCACGTGCCTGCGGCGCGCGCGGGGGCGGGGCGGGGCCGCACGCGTGCGCATATGCACGCGCGTGAGCAGACGTTGCGACAGGCCGCTTCCTGCGCGCGCCTCGTCTTCTCGGAAGCGCCTCGCGCAGGCCGGGAGTCATCGCCGCTGCTGATCGGGTGATCGCGGTGACGTGTCTCCGGGGGCCCGCAGACAGAACACACGCGAACGGAAGGTCAAGAGCAGGGTTTTGAGCCTTAACATTTATTAGGTCTGATTGAATATTGATTGAATGGTGGATTCCATTGAATGGTTGAATGAGTGGTACGGTTCATTTTTTTAATTAAAACATAGCATGCTCCCATACAACCACACATGTACTTCTGAGCTCAGCTAACCTATGAATGATATTTAAGAAGAGAAATGTGAAATAAAGTAAACAAACATTTAAGGAGAGAAATATAAAATTCCCCTTGGTGTCAGGAAATAATGCATTCAGTTTAGTTAAATACCAGTTGATATGTACCACATTGCACGCGTATTTAATTATCATAATTGTAAATTGGTCAAGGAATTTATATGTAACTACAATGTAAAATGGAAATATTTTTATTTACATCCCCACCATTGCTTTTTGTCCCGCTAGCATTATCTACCTTGCGGCTTTCATACTTAAAATTACATTTTCTTATCATTGCACCGGCCGGTCGTCAAAGTGATGTGAAAAGCAACTCAATTGGGTGATGGACCACCTACGCCTCAAAAATTAATAAAAAGGGATGAACCACTTAGGAGGAGTTAGCGGCCCTACATCGTTCCTTTCATATTTATCCAAATGCGTCAACCAATGAACGGCGAGAAGCGAAGCGAAATGAAGCGCTGCGTGGGTGCGTTGGCCGCGTGAGCGCCGCGTCCGCCCGCGTCGCCTGACCGAATACGGCCACTCGGCGCCTCCAGGACTGAATACAGTACACGTCATTCCTCTCGATCGTCACACGACTCGATCTGGCCCTGAAATAGAATAAACATAGTTTCCACGGAATATGGTGCGAGATTACATCTAATGCGACAAAAAAGGATTAAGGGTCGCTCCCGACTGGCGAACTTCGCTAGGAAAATTAAGATCAGTTGAAGTATTTTTTTCGTTTCTTTTCTTTGAACCTTCTTTAGGAGTTTTGGCCTGAACATACGCGTACTTGTTAGTTATCCTGCTGCATTTTCAAGATTCCCGGTTGGCTGCTTCCTTGGGAGTTGGGTCAGAGAGCGAAGGAGACATCACTGGAGTACTGCGGACTGTGGCCTGTTATTCAGGATCTGCTCCGACTATCCACTTGGCTTGCTTCATGTTTCGGGTGCGGTTCACTGCTATTGGTCATTAGTTCCCATTAGTTGTAGTGAATGTCTTTATCACGGGTGTTTGACCCACGGATGGACGGCGAGGTCCGGGCAACGGACCTAACGTCGTGCTTTGCGAGGATTTCCTCCATCAGGCATCCTCCCGCAGTGCGGTAGCCGTTATAAATCTAAGCTCCAGACACGCGTAGTAGTGCGATGCATGCGGATGCTATGTGAGTGTGTAACTAGAAAGGAAAGGACAAAGAAAGAGAACATTCGCGAGGCCGCCCTGTGTTTGTTCTGCTCGCGGAATTTGCCTGATATTTGATCAGATAAGGGAGAAAGTATTACTGATTAGAGAAGCCTCCTTCAGAATTTTCATCTCTTGAAACTACCAATTCAGTGTGGGAAAGTTCAGCTGGCAGAAGGCTAGAACTTACCGGAAACTCGTTTAAAAAATATTGTCATGGATATTGAACGTTCTTAATTTGTAACTTACCACATATGTTGGAATGAGTTTTAGAGACGCTTTTCCCTCAGAGCATATTTTCTTGCTGAAATATTTTCTTGTGAAGTTTTAAATTTTGCAATTGACTATGAATAAATACAAAATATTTCGGTTATTTTCTCGTTTATATTCCTAATTTCTTCAATAAAAAATACATTTCCTTAAAAGTATATCATAACATCAACATTCTGAGAGATTCGTAGTATAAATACCGTCTCGACTGAACCTTCCTTCTTTAAAAGAGACTTCAACTGTTACTTGTTTTACTTCTTACATCTGGACTTTCTCGTGTGTTTTCCTGTACCTTAATTTATCCCACAAGGATTTTACTACTCCGGTTGACATCTGGCGCTTCATGATATTATTTTGAAAACGATCGTCTCGAGTCTCCAAATTGTTTTCATCATTATTCGTTCGTTGAAGAAGCACTTCGGCGCAATAAATGTGTGTGTTTTCAGTAAATGGCGGAGGAAACTTTACGTGTAATCAAAGAGGACATTACTCTTGAGTCGAATCATTGGACTTTTAATCTCTCGCATGTCCTAGTGTTCACAACCTCACAAGGTGTCATGATGTCTGCATTATGGTACTGTCTCAAATAGAGATTTAAAAATATGCAAGCCGTGGCACACAAACGGAATGCAAACGCTTGTTTTGTGCGTGTGTGTGTGTTCTTGTTGAATATAGCCAATACGAGACTTCACGGACGTGCGTTAGTGCACTAACATGCTCGCTATAGAATTATCACGTTTGCTTTGTTTCCTTGGCTACTTCCCGATGCAGGTGTGACGTCATCCGCGGGGTTGATGTACGGGACTGTCGCGCGCGTCACGTCTTGTTCCGGCGTCAAAAAGCAAACGCCTTCCCTCTCGCGGAATTTCGAATGGAGAAAAACCGCAGAATGTCGCGACCGGCTGCTTTTGTCTATAGTTGGTCGTGGATACATTCGCTTACGTTCGTTTTCCTCCTGCGAACTGACTTTCTCTTCTACGTGCATGTGGAGAATTGATCGGCGGCCGTTCAGAAGGTGTTTGAAAAAGCAATAGGGGATATTGACGTTTGAAATGAAGTTCCCAGTAAAGATGCATTTGATCGATTAGGCAAACTTACTTAATCGATGACTTAAGAGTAAAATATTTTCGGAGTGTTACGATTCGTATTCTATTGAATGGAGACATCAAGTCGTTTTCGCACAACCGTTTTTATAAACCACATTTACTGAAGACTTAGCTGTGTGGTAAAAGAAACGAAATTGCTTAAAAAAAAAAGTGGTAAATCATTTAAAAAAGAAAAAATTAAGAATGATATCTTTATTCAACTTCTATTCAAGTGTAAAATACAATATAAAACACAAGCAGTGTTACACGAATTCCCGTAAGTTTACTATTAGCTAGCTCAATACCAGCCCGCCTCCAGTAGTCATTTATCGGAATCTATTATTTTATAGCTCTCACTGCCATCCGCTCCGCCCTTTCACATCCCGTCGAGCCTTGCCCACTCTACCCGCCCCGCCCCGCCCCGTATCGCCCCACCCGACCCCCCGCCCGCCGCTCGCCCCGCCCGCTTCGCCCCGCCCGCTTCGCCCCGCCGCTTCGCCCCGCCCGCTTCGCCCCGCCCGCTTCGCCCCGCCCGCTTCGCCCCGGCCCGCCCCCCCGCCCCGCCCGCCCCCCCGCCCCGCCCGCCCCCCCGCCCCGCCCGCCCCCCCGCCCCGCCCGCCCGCCCGCCCCGCCGCCCGCCCGCCCCGCCCGCCCCGCCCGCCCCGCCCGCCCGCTCGCCCGCCCGCCCGCTCGCCCCGCCCGGCCCGTCCGGATAGCACATCATGTCATAGATGCGGTGCGTGTTGCTTCGTATCCAGAAAACAGAATCTTTGTGTAACCTTACCCGGGTAACATTTTGTTTGATCGGGATCTCGTTTACCCACACAGACGAACCTTCCGCTTTCCATAGCCGATGTTGGAAGTGTTCGAAAAGATCCGTGTGTTCCGGGGCCTGAGCGAGGCCCGGCGCAGGCATTGCGGGTTCGACGAAACCTCGGTCGTGCGGAGGCGTGACGGCAGTAGGCGGGGCGCTTGGGGGCGGGCCGGGCGGCGAGGGCGGCGCGGGGCGGCGCTGCGGCTGCTAGACGCCTCTGTTGACAGCGCGACGCCAAGCGCTGGAGTCGGGTCGCACGCGCTTCCGCTCCGTGCCTGTGGCCGCCTCCGCGCCGCCGTGCGGATGTGTTACGGCCAGGCACAGCAGCCGCGCCAGGAAGCAGCACCCGCGCCGGAAAAGAGCGAGAATACTCTGCGGGCGGCGGCGGCGGTTGGCTACCCGACCTGTCACAACCGGCCCACCCATCTCGCCTGCCTGCCCACCCACTCGGCCTGCTGCCCACCCACCTCCACTTCCCCTGTCCGCACGCCCACACCACCATCCGCCCACAAACCCACTCACCCACCCGCCCTAGCTTCCCAAACCCTCGCGCCCCACACACACACACACACACCACACACACACACACACACACACAACACACACACACACACACACACACACCATGCCCAACAGCCCGAACCCTCCTCTACCCTGCCCCATCCACTTCACCCGCCGTGGTAATTTCTGGGTTTAACCATAAAAGATAAACGTGGTTTGCCCAAAAGAGCAAATTGCTTTAATGTCTCCACGCCAATACAATATTAAGAACATTCTGTTCCGATAGCAAAGTAACTAAGCGAATCGAATAAAGCATTACCTCAGATTTTTCGCATTATTTTCTATTGTTCTCCGGAAAGTTGGTATCATTAAACATAATTCTCCTTTTTTGTATTTCTGCTTGCTGTTAGCCCTACAACAACACGAAAAACAGAGGAACGTAAAAAAATCTTTCTTGAGATTTAAATCATTCTCAGCATTGAAAAATAGGTCCAATTAAGGAACTTATCGCTGCTGAATATCAAAATCTGTCGGCACAAACAAATAAATGTATTTTTACGAATACGCTTCATAGCTTGTTATTGTCTTCGTTGAAGGAGCTCGAATATTCACTGCATAACTCAAGTCGAGAGCGATAGTGGTTATGAGGGGGAAATATGAAACAGTTGAATTGATGCTACATGTCTAGGCTTATGGAGGAAAATATAAAAGACAAACAGTCAAATAAATATCTTACTTAATTAGTAAATGAAGGGAAAAATCTGAATCAGTAAAATTATGGTAAATAATTAATTATGTTTGTACCACAGAGTTAACTACTTCTAATAATATAAAGCCCTCGGGCATTTTGTCGCCGCTCTATCATTAGAACCTTATACCTTAGGCCTTATGAAGCTATTCCCTTTTGTGATAAATAAGTATTATGGTGTATAGTTTGTTTAAAGATGAATCTATAGTGAATGGATCTGGTGGCAGTTGTCGGAAAGGTGCAAGCAACTCGCAAACTTCGGCGAGCGAATTTGTGAAGAGGCGGGAGGCTGGCGTTGGCGCTCCCGGGTGGAGCCACCCGTTTGGGCGCCAGGGGTGAAACTGTCGCCGCGAAAAGGGTGAAGGCCGACGCATTGCCCTCCTTTCTGCGCAACTCGCTTGTTACGGTCGATGTTCACATGCGGCGTCGTGACTTGACCGACACGCGTGCCCGCCCCCCCCCCCTCCCCTCTGGCGTTGCTGCGCTGGATGGAAGATTTGCCTCTCTCTGTGCCCCAATGCCATATGCACCTGGAGGGCACATCGCTAGGAGTTAATTTTGTAGTAATGTTTTTACTCGCGACTGTAAATCGTAATACTGCACTTTAACTTTTCTGTTAGTTCCGAACTGCTTGCCAAACATATATAGATGTTGCTTATCTCTAAAAGGAAAACGGATGCCAGTGGGTTAAGTATTCTTCTAATTTTTCCAAATTTTGTAAGATGAAGTTACGTACACGAGTGGGGGCTAACCAGCAAATAATTCGTCAGCTTTCATTTGGCAGCTTTTAGTAGCATTCGTGCTACAGCAAGTGGTTCAGTTGAATATTTTAGCGTCAGAAGTATTGGTCCAGTCTCTTATCTGCTAATGGTTTGTGTTTTATTTTTGTTCTTCGCACATTGAAACAAATACTTCTTAATTGCTCTGAATTACATCAGAAAGCACACTCAATTTTTTACTTTTCACGCCTTGCTACGTTATTTTCTTAGTAAAGAGAAAGTATTGTAATGCTGCCGCAGGTGAACGGAGATTTTCAACAGAAAACTCGAATTGAGCCTTGGATAAAAAGTGTTTCAACTCTCCCCCTAAAATGTGAAAGGATTACTTCCGTCATAGCCGCGCTTGTTCATTCAGATTTCCGCTTAGTGAGTAGTTTCTTTTTGTTTCTTTCTTATAACATCCCAGTAGTATTTTTTAGTGCAACACCTTCCGATTAAATGTCGGTTATCCTAGTTCATTGTACTAATAAAAAAGAACTTTCTAAAGTACCATTTTCGGTGAGTAGAGAAACTCAGGGACCACTGCAAAGCTTACTGAATTTATCATTTCTTCCCGTAAATCCAGGACGTCTTGCCCAGGTTCATTTAGCTCTCCAGTCGTTGAATCACATCGCCATGCACCATTTCGATGAGTAGATTTATTATGTTGCTGATCGCTTTCGCTGAGGCCACTGTTCACTTCGAGTTTTTCTGTAGTTGGGCGATGACATGAGGTCATTGTAAACCTCCTGCCTTATAAAATGTATCTTGTTTAACAGTCGGTAATCCAGCATTCTTCTTGGGGCCACGACCTGGTTGAGAAGAGACGTTCGCGGAATCAATCGCGGTGTAACAATGACCGGATGTCATCGTTCCACGATAGAAAAATCGACAGTTGTTTCTGGCGTGCGGGTGCACTCGGCCGAGTCTGACCTCTGACGTTGCCGCCTTCGTGACGCGTGTTCGTTGCCCAGCGCCTTGCGATCTCCCCGCTTGTAGCCTCGTGGCTGCCTTGCGTTCGCGCCAGGCCCCGGCGATGCAACCAAGGCTGTTCGTAAAAGAGGCGCCAGCTACAACACGGGATTTCAGAGGCCGCGAGGAATTACGCTCCACCTCGATTAGACATACTCAATAAAGAATCATCAGAAAGCAATGAATAGGTAGTGGTAAACCTGCAACGTTTTTAATTAAAATAATCACAAAAGACGATGTAATTTTCATAGACGTTAAACATGTTAGTAATATTAAAACTGGCTCCGATTTTAACCGTATAATAATTCTGCTTTCGTTTCAGTTCTCTTATTATATGCTGTGTTACATAATAAAAAAATCATAATGTATTGTTGTAGAAATATTCTGTAAAAAGTCTATAAAAAAAGGTATTCCGTTCTGTGTGACAGTAAAAGGTTTTTACAACTACAGAACGAGAAATTGTTTGTGAATTGCTTAACATTACAGAAAATAAATGCATTGATATGATTGAAAGAACAGACAAAAGGGTAGAATTAGTCATTCAAAAATGGCTGAACTTCCGTCATCAAAAGGAAACGGAACACCAAAAAGGATTATTACAGGATGTGTCAGAGATAATTGTAACATCCGTTAAAATTTTAGGTAACTATAAACGAAATTACGGTTTGCTGTAGTTGCAATGCGGATTATCGGATGAGATTTGTTTAGAATCTTACGAATTGCTTGCTTGCTGTGGTGAATAAGCGAGAGGTAGCGGACCTTATATTCATACGTAGTTATATTTCCGCAAAGATTCGCGCATTGAGTCGCAGATCACGAATTTTCGCTGAGAGCGTTCGTCCGAATTTCGCCAGCCGTCCTTTCCGTAGCTGCACGTCCAGTCCCGTCGGCGGCGGCGGTCGGCGCACGATTTGCGCATGCGCGGGAGCCATGGACAGTGAAACAGAAGCCCGGCCCCGGCCACAGCGCGCTCGCCACGTCACGTATCGCGCCGAAACCATAGCAGCCGCACGATGCCCTGCGTGCGCGCGCGGGGCGGGGCGGGGCCGACGCGTGCGCATATCACGGCTGCGTGAGCAGGACGTTGCGAACAGGCGCTTCCTGCGCGCGCCCCCCCTCAGTTCTTCTCGGAAGCGCCTCGCGCAGGCCGGGAGTCATCGCGCTGCTGATCGGTGTTGATCCGCGGTGATGGTGTCTCCGGGACCCGCAGACGAACACACAGGGTACCGGAAGGTCAAAGCAGGGTTTTGAGCCTTAACATTTATTAGGTCTGATTGATATTGATTTTGAATGGTGGATTCATTGAATGGTTGAGATGAGTGGTACGTTTTCAGTATTTAAATTAAAACAAAGCATACTCCATACACCCACGCGATGTACTTCTGAGCTCAGCTAGAGCCTATGAATGACATTTAAGGAGAGAAATGTGAAATGATTTGAACAAGCATTTAAGGAGATAAATATTGAAAATTTCCCCTCGGTGTCAGGAAATAATGCATTTCAGTTTAGTTAAATACCAGTTGGATATTGTACCACATTGCACGCGTATGTTATTTATTCATTAATTGTAAATTTGGTCAAGGAATTTATAATGTGAACTACAATGTAAAATGGAAATATTTTTTTATTTAAATCCCCACCCATTGGCTTTTGTCCCGGCTTTAGCATTATCTACCTTGCGACTTTCATACTTAATAATATTTTTTATCACTGCCACCGGCCGGTCCGTCAAAGTGATGTGAAAAGGCAGCGAACTTGGGTGATTGGTCTACCTATGCTCAAAAATGATATAAAAAGGGATGAAGACCCACTTAGGGGGAGTTAGCGGCCCCTGCATTGCGTTCCTTTCATATTTATCCAAATGCGTCAACCAATTGAACGGCGGAAGCGACGAAGCGAAATGAAGCGCTGCGTGGGTGCCGTGGCAGCGTGATCGCCGCGTCCGCCCGCGTCGCCTGACGAATACTGCCACTCGGGCGCCTCCTCCCCCTTCCCCCCCTCGCCCTTCTCTCGAGAGGCACGCGGCGGCCGCCGCACCTGCGCCACCGCGTGGTGGCTTCCCACCCCCACCCCCACCCGCACGCCCTTCCCGTCCCTTCCGACGTCGGAGCACAGGGGAACTTCACTTCCTGCATAACTGTGACGTAGTGAAATAGAAATAAATTTCAATAACAAAGAAAAATAAGTATATGTCAAAGATTATGTACAAGGTTACAATGAATTTGCTAATATTAAAAAACACTTCGGCAAACCTTTTCCTTGTTCAGAACACTGCTTTTACCGCAGAAAAATACCAAGCCACGCGGTTGCATGGCGCCGATCGGAACCTCTGTCCCGTACAATTACCGTCACATGCCTGACGCAAAAAGTTAAACCCGTCGTGGCAGGACCGTGGTGCCTGACAGGCAGTGAGAGTTGTTCTGAGGCCTTACTTGCCGGACATTTCTCGCCCTCACTCCTAGCACCTCCTGTGTACATTACACGTTACAAAGCTGACCCGATGCAAACTGAATGACGAGCGCGGGCCAGATGGCGCCCGCGTTAATAGTTGAGGGCTGGCACCTCCCACCACTGTTTCCATGATAGGCCGCCGGCTGGCGGCGAGGACTCGCTGGGCCGCCTTGGATTTACGCCCCCACACTGGATTCTCAGGGTTGGCTCGAGCCTGCTTCCGGGTTGAGGCACGCTAGCTAGCATCCTCGGGAGTTTACAGCCAACGGTATTTCTTGTGGCTCGGCGGGCTCTTACTGAAGGTCAAACCGCTAGACGCGCAAACTCCGGATGTTCAGGCTGTAACCCTTTCCTT
>BOPP01000164.1:2471188-2482723 GCA_017312745.1 Gryllus bimaculatus
CGTTACCGCATACACCTACGCCTTTGCCTACGCCTACGCCTTCGCATCTGCCACTGCCTCCGCCACCGCCTTTCTCACCCTCGGCGCCACCGCCACCATCCTCTCCCCCACCACCTTCTACCGTCATCTCCGCCTCCCCGCGTGATTCCGTGTGCCGCGCGCTGCACGGGCGTGCTCACTCCAGCACGAGGTCTCCGGGTAACGGAGCCGCCTGTAACTCGTGTGCTGCTCCCGACGCAGCGCTGCCGCCGCCGCCGCCGCCGCGTCGCTCGTCCTGGTTCGTCCGCGAGCGCGCACCGGCCTCCCGGGGCTCTATCCCACGCAGCAAATCAGGGCCTCTCCGCTTAGAACGCGGGCGATAAGGGGGGTAACGGGACAGGAATTCCTGTCGGGGAAGGAACCTGTGCGCGCCATTAGAATATGACAACTGAATATCCAGCCATATAAAAATTCTCGACTTAAGTGCATTGTTCTGTTTTTTAAGAGACAGGAAGTTACATCAAGAAAATAATTTATTCGATTTACTATTTTTTTATCTCAATTTTTTCTTCCCGGACTTCTGGTACTGGGCTTGTATTGCCCCGTGCGTCTTCACGTTGTACTTGCGTTTGCCGTTATCATCATCAAAGATCTTATGTCGTGTCACATTGGTTTGTGATGTCAATAGAGAGAACTGTTTTTTTTCTAGATTCATAGCGTCTCTGAGGCTGCCACGAAATGACCTTTCTCTTGTAAATAACACAAAAATTCAAAAAATGGGAGGTAAAAACTTATTGTTGGTAGTCAGATTAATTCTATTTTCTTCCTTACATTCTCAGTGGGTCAGCAGAGACTTCCTTATTCGTATGGTACTCTGTAGGCACTTCATGCGGAAGCAGTGCATTCCATATCAACTCGACATTCCACAGACCCTCTCGGGCGATAGTGGCTCGTGGCATTCCTACGTAGTGGATGTGGAGCTTTATCGTTCATTTATTGTGGCTTGACCCTTGGCAGAGTCCGGTCGAAAAGGTTGAGAGAGGCAGGGAAGCCCGAGGCGATTGTCTGATAACCATAATGTGTTTCGTGAAGGTCATTTCACGGTTTTGTTGGGATGATATAGATGACTGTGTTTACCGACGGGAAATGAAGATACTACTGCACTGAACGTGAGCACGCGCACGTGTGTTGGTTTGTGTTTGAAAAGAATAAATATACGTTGACGACACTTGTCCCGCTCTCTTTCATTCATTGCGCCTTTGAGGGAGGAAGCGAGAGGGTTGGAGGGGGCGGGCGTCCGGACGAAGTGGCGTCAAAGGAGCCGCCAGAGGAAGCCCCACCAGCGCTACTGCCGGAGCACAGACGGGGCATTTGCGCACCCACAAACAGGCACTTGCCTCTGGTGGCGGCTGCCTCCGCAGAGGACGCGTGCGTCGTATTCTTAGGCCTGCGGGTCGCTGAGGGACCCTGGCGCTGATGCCCAGGGCAGCGGAAATTCGAATTCGCCGAGCGAGTGAAAAGTTCTGTAACTGGTTTGCGTCTGCGAAGTTCGTACAACCAAAGGTGGATCCAGGTGGGGGGGCATGGACCCCCAAAATGCCTAGAGAAATACGTTTCATTCCTTTTGTATTTGCCGAAATTTATTAGTACAACACACGTTGAGTACGAAAGATATGCAAGTTTGTGATAATCTCTTTATTTATTAGTTGCTACTTTTCTCCCTACAAAAGTTTTCTGCTCGATATGTTCAGGGCTTTGACGCTCTCACACTGGTCAAATCGTGTCCCTGACGTAAAAGAAAATATTTGGATATGTGTAATCCAGATTTAAATAAAGTGTAATGGCGGGACCTCTTCAGAAGCGGTGATGGAGAAATTGAGAAAGAATTGACGAGATGGATATGTTTTCGAAAATTCAGGTTTGTGTAAAAATTTTTAAGAAAATGTTTATGTCTGAAGAACCGTAAACTAAACTTATATTTTATGTGATGATGTAAACCATTTAACTGAAATCGGAACTTCATCGCACAAACCAGTATCACGTGAATGCTCTTTATCTTATATATTGATAGATGTTCTCACTGATCTACCACAAGTAGCGATAGCATGCTCCAAATTACTAATGTCCTCCCCGCAAACACGTAACACAGTGATTGCTGATTGGCAAGTTCTTAGAGTTATTCTTTTATTATTATTATTATTATTATTATTATTATTATTATTATTATTATTATTATTTCAATTACAGACAGCCATTATTTGCTTGCGGTGTGCTACTCGCCCGCCCGCGGAGAACGATCAGGATTTACTCTCGGACCAATTGCACTTCCAGTCAATAGTCGTAAAATGAACTTATGTTTTCAAATTTGAACTTGAGTATTTAACTTTTACTCTCATTTGCACTTTCTAATTCGCATTCGTTTACACACAACACAGTTTCTTTCTGCACGTTTTGACACTATACGCAATGAACACACTATACACACTCTATTATGGCGACGTATGTAGTTGACTGCTTGCCTCCGAGAAAATCTGCTGAACGGTTTTGGCGGTAGCTTTGACGACAGCAGAGGAGACAAACGTTTTGCCATCAATCCAGTTTCCGGTAACAAGAACCCACAAAACATTGGATTGTGTCTACACCACGTGTTAGAGGACGTAATTTACTCTTTAGAGGAACGGATTTATCCACTTTCTCGTTACCAGGGTCCGAAAATATGAGTTTTCTTATGTCGAACAATAACAGTTTTCCGGCATACGCTTTCTCTCCTTACGAAGTAAGTGCGAGGAAGTGAAATATCGTTTGGGAAATCTTTGTGGGGCGTCCGAATTGAAATTGCCCGCCCCCCATGGTCTGTAGCTGTCGCCGTGAGGGGTGCGGGGCGCTGGGAGAGCGGGCCAGGCGCAAGCGCGGGCGCGAGCGAGTTTCTCCCCGAGCGCGCGTGTGCGTGCGCGGCCGGGGCCGGAAGCGGAGGCGCCGCCTGCGCCGTGCAAGGGCGGAAGCGGCCGTGACCCCACTGCCAAGGCGGCGGCGGCGGCGCACGGAGGGCTTGAACCAGGCGCGGAACCACGGGGAGGGAAAGGAGGGAAAACATTTTCAGTAACTATTAACTAACTTGTCAATAGACTTCCAAGCAAAAATATTTTTCGGATTATTATTAAAAGGAATCAAATCAAATCGTAGCGACATTTTAAAAAATCTGTATTATGACTCCTTCGGCCAAAACTTTTTGGCAAATCTTTCGGCCTCCCGAAATTCGTCTCCGTATCCGCCTGTGCTACAACAGTGTCCATACAAGTACATCATTCATTTCGACACCGCGAGCCTACCAGTGCGGAGCTTGATGATCGCAGTCAACAGACTCCTGTACGTAGTGTACAGGTATTTAGAGAACAACTGTCCAGAAGACTATTCAGTTTGATTTAGCATCGTGGAAGTTTTTGACACAACTGCACCTTCGATTCACTTATGCAGGAAGTAGCTCAAAATAATATTTGTGTTCATCAAATACGACCATTCCATCCATGCTAACGTTTTTGTGAGGTTTAAAACATTTTTCTCAGTACGATTTTCATCCAATTTCGACTGACTAAGCTGCTGTTTGAGATAAAAGGATGATTGATTCATTTTTCTGTCCAAAATCCATACGATTTGTACACTGCGCTGGTCGTGGCTCTCTGCGATAACGACATACATGAGGTTTCCTTGAATGGGCCCTTTGCAAGTTCTGAGGTACGTTTGTTTACGTGTACTGTTTAGGTTATTTATAATTGGTGTGTTACTGTGAAATCCACTGCTGATCCGTGCAAGGTCAATAATTCGATTTGCTTTGCTATACAAATTAGAAAACAGTTTGTTATTGCTTCACACAGTACGGCCAAAGGCTACAACTACGAATTTTCGAAAGTAATGAAAAATGAATCTTGCATGTACGACAGCTAGGCAATACGCCAAATAAATAGTCGCCTGTTCGCATCAATAATTGAACCCAACGTTTAGAGCTAATTGTGCCATGTAAGTTGGTCTAATGGTGAATGTTTCTATTTTAGTGGCGGTGCATCGTGAAATATATTCTGAATTAATGCTATAAATCTTCATGTCAGAGCTTTTGCTTCCAAAACCTGTTGTCCTTTTTACCCATGCATCTCGAACTACACACTACGAGACACCGTGACTTTTGAGAATTCCTTGTATCTGGAGTTGGCAGAGCGCTGTGCTCTACGGTGCACAACGCACACACAAGATAAGGAACAGACGCTCGTTCTCAGAGTGGGATTTGCGTCGGCGCCCCTTTGCACCGACATGTTGTGCCGGTCCGCTTTGAAACCACCTAGGTCCTCCCGACTAGGGATGCGACATCAATGCCGATGTTTTTCTAAAACCGTGCATGCATGTAACATTTTGTGAAGCCGATGTTCTTTAACATGTTTTCTGTTCGATGTTTTATATGGTTGATATTAAAATGAAAAAAGTATCGTCGTAATAAAACCTGAAATAATTTTCCGATATTCATAAATTGAGCGTTCTTCGGACCAATGTGATCAAAGTGAGAATAATCAAAGTCGTTGTCATTTTTTTAATAAATAGTCTATATAAGTTTTGAATTTTCCACTTAGACTATAAAAGTTTTGTTACATTTCCTTTAAACTGTGTGGTCAATTAAATCTCAAATAAAAAATAGTAAACCTTTATACTAAATTGCGCGTGCACATGAATGGTCAATAATGCAATTTTAAAATCATCGATGTTTAAAAACATCAATTTTATGAGGCGATGTTTTATTCACATCGATATTTTAATTTTGAACATCGATGTACTGAAACATCGAAGTTTTGTTGCCGATGTCGCTTCCGTACATCCAACCTGAATGCGCTGTATTCTAAGACGCATCATTTTCGAACCCGCCAAAAAGGACTTGCAAAAGTTTCTCCTTTGTCTTGGCGGTGCATTCGGCGTGAGTTGGCGGGGGCGAGGGAGCGAGGGAGCGAGGGAGCGAGTCCCGTTGGCCGGCGATCACGCGTGAGAAGGCGAGCGCTCGCAGCGATTTATATTTCCTGGCGCGTCGCCGTGCCTCGCTTCGCTCCGCCTCGCGTCGCGGGGCGTGGCGTTGCGTGGCGTGGCGTGGCGGGAGATGGGCCCAGGCGAGGCGAGGTCAGACCCGCACAATGGCGCTGGTGGGAATTTCGCGAAGCGCGCTCACACTTGTTTGGAAGATGCCAGGTGGAAATGCTACCTTGTCGTGTTTTGACAACGCCATGCGTGCCGAGATTTAGTGGTGTGTTTGTTCTTGGGAGTTGTTGGCGTTTAAATGAAGTGAAATCATACCGTAATATGAACTGATAAAGAAGGGAATTTTTTACTGCGTGTCAGGAGTGCTCATTGTTCGTAGACAGTTCGTTTGAACAGATTGGTTGCAATAAATACACTAAATACATTTGGTTTTGAACATATGTATGCATTTTTTGTGTCTAGGAAGCAGATTTACCCATCAAATTCCACGCGAAAGTTTTTTAGTGTACCTTACATCTAGAATCATACTGCTATGTCACGTTGAACGTTCAAAAGCCCTATTATCCTAACCTTGATTTCGAGGAAAGCAGAGACACGTGTGCACTTGCGGATCCAGGGGGGTTCATGGGAGTCCATGTCCCCCAAGGCCTAGAGTTGTCGGGTTCCTTCTTTTATTTGGCAGAATTTATTTTTAATATTTATGTTCGATTTATGGAATAATTTAAACAATAATATTGTATAGTACCATATGTACAGTTATAAATAACATACAATATAATAACATACAATATAATAACAAATATTTTTATTACTTAGCAAAAACCCTACGATGCCGCCCCTCCCCTCCAAATGACCGGCTGGATCCGCCCCTGTTTGCGTGTCCGTGTAGTTGAATGGTTTGACTCGCGCACACAAATATTAGCAAAGGCGCCTTGTGCGTGCGGTGCGTGCGGTTGAGTAATGCGCGAGTGAGCCCGTGCGATGGCCCTGCCAGTGAATGGAGCCGCGTGACAGGTGCAGAGAGGAGCGGCTCCGCTTTGTTTGGGCGGCTGCGGCGGCGGGCGTGGGCGGTCGCCCGCGCGCCCGGGGCTGTGGGCGGCGAGTGGGCGCGCGCGCCACCTCGTGTCGCCTGGCGACGCGTCGCGGGAGAAGAATGGGGGGCCCGCCGTGGGGGCGCCGGCGGCCGGCTGACGATGACGGAGACGACGAAGAGAAGAATGACGACGACGGTGAGGGACTGTAGAGCTGGGTGCTGTGGCGGTTTTTCGCTGTCACGCCGGCCTCTAAGACGATGACATCTATTGGGGAGAACTGCATTATAAAAAGCCTCTCAAAATGTTTTAATTGAGCGCCGCTGGTCGCGACAGCGTACTTTCAAATCGCCTTCCCCTGCTGTCACTTCAGCTTTCGTACGTGGGGGACGGGAGGCGTAGTCTGCGAACACCTTTGTTGGCTAGAAGACAACTTGCGAAATGATTTTAAAATGTTTTAGCTTGTAAATATGTTTGTTGATAATTTCGGCGAATTTTATTCTCAAGTCAAGTGACATTGTTTCTGCAAAAGAATATACGAGTAACGTGAATGAACCCAATTAATAATTTACAGAAATAAAATATTTTAGAATTCAGTTGGGTGGTACTCCTGCAAGAGCAGGCCAATAGTAGGGTAGATTGTATAGCAGTGTTCGGAGCAACTGAACGAAAACAGTGGCCAAACACGCCAACTGTGGTGAAGGTAGCAGCGTTCAGAGCAACGGAAGGAAAAGTGGACGTCGTGGTGTCGGGGAGGCGAGGAGCGCTTTGTCGGTATGGCGGAGATGTGGCGGAGGCTATGGTGGCTCCCCACAGTCGGCAGGCATTCGGGGAGTAGTGATCGCGTACTCGCCGTATCCAGACTACTGGAGATGTTCGGCGAATATTCCTTCTTTGCGTCCGAAGGCCGACACGCTGTCGGTAGTGCGGGCACCGATTGTTGGGCGGTCGGCTCCCCGTCCCACCAGTACTCTGCCTCCGGCGAGCGGTTGCTCGGTGCTCGGCGAAAGCCAAAGGTGCGGGAGTTGGGGGGCGGAATGTTGGGGAGCGCAGTGAGATTGACCGCGAGACGTGACTGCACCTCCGCGTGGGTGATAATGAAGGGGGGGGGGAGAGAGGCGAGAGGTGCCTGGGGCCGACACGACACCATCGCGCTGCCCGACTCGCAGGAGCAGAGCTGCAGGAGAGATCGCGTTGACGACGTCCGCGATGCGGATTCACTCCACTGGCGACGTTTCACTCGCAAAGCCTTCTCAGGCCGCAAGAATTCAACACTTGTGTTACAGAGAGATTACTATACGAAGGGGCCGCTTTGCCAGCTACTGGTTTGCCATCGTTGGCAACATACCGGCAGGTTATATCATTTTGTCACTGCGTTCGATTTCAGTTAGCTCGTTTGTAAATGGCTTCACGACTATATCTATCTTGCATTGACATCGCCCTGCATGACTTTCATTTATTTCCTGTCCTTCAAGCTGTGCCTTTCTTAGAGAAATTCCTTTATCCCGTTTCGAAACAACCAAAACTTACTTCCCCACATCATTTGTCACATCTCCTTTATATTGACTTTAATAGTAATGTTTATTTGCGATTTCAAAAATAACAAATTTGTTAAAAATTGCTTGAATCGCAGCATGTTACGTTCGCGCGAGTGCTCTTGGTTGCCCGAGTGACGTGTCCAAGGCTGTGAAGCCCATCCGCATTGGCATCTCAGCATTCGACGCGTCGTTGCACAGCCAAGAGCTCTCGCCAGACTGGCTGCGGAAGTTGAGACTTCATGTTATGTTTGCATTTGTTACCAACGTACGTTTTTGATTTATTTTTTTCAATTTATTAACGTTTGGTATTACTCCTCTTCGGCTGTTCAATATTGGATTTTATGTCAATTAATTGATTATCGCGCGATGCTTACGCTATGATATAAAAAAAATTGAAGTGTAGTTGTTACGAGATTCCGGGACAAATTAGGCGTGTTTTATTAATTATTATTTGACTTCTGAATTAAAATAAATAATGAGGAGCTTTGTGATTTCGTTCTATGTCTGAATACTGCAACTTTTATGATGAAGTGATACGAACATTTCTCGTAACATTTGTTGTTGGTTTGTTGTGGCAACACTGTCTCTTTACTTCTCTGCAATTCCACCTCCCTCTTCCATTAACAAGGGCAATAACATGGAAGTAAAAGAGCGCACCTCTTTTGGAAGAAAAGATCTGGTCGGGTAGTGGAGGACCTAATTTGTCGAAGAGCCAAACAGCTACTGAAAACGATAGGCCGGCGCTGCTGCACGCGTCGTTATAGATCTGCATTTAAATGGAGGGACAGACTGGCTATCGACCTCCGAGGGCAGAAAAAGTGGTTTAGAAGGTCATCGGGTTCCGATGAAGACGTCGCTGGATGAAGCAACGCGAGCTCGCTTTGATGGTATAAGTAGCGTGTGTTGCAACGCAGAATTATTTCGGAACGGGCAGGAAAAAACGCACGATTGACAATAAAAGGGACTGCCGAGGTAGAATTGTCAGCCGAGCAAGATCACTTGTATCGCATATGCCTTTATTTGAATCTTCTAGTATTTATGTTACATTTTGTAATTTTTACGACGACTAGTTGTTCCCAATTGGATTGAATACTGCGTTAATATAGGTTTATGAAGTATAACGCTGTAAATCATTTGTAAACTTTTTAAATTACAGCAATGGCAAACATGATCTTATGATACAATACTATTGCCATTTAAGACTACCAAGCTAATTTGGACACGATTTGGTAAAAAATAAATGTATGAAAACTGGAGCGGAAGTTTCAAACGCGAATCAAATTTTAGCTGTTATTTTTGAAATTTCTTAGGTTGAATGTTGTCGCCACTCTGTTACATCGGATGCAATTTACATTGTTTATATATTTTTCAATTCAAGAAATCAAGAAAAATATGGTTACGTTAAGAATATTCTGTTGTAATTTTTGTGCATATTTTCAAAAAAGAGGTTGGCGGTGCAAAATGTATTGCCACGTGAAAATCGTCCACAATTGCGTCGCTTTATAGCGTGCGAATTGTTATTTTCTCGAAAAGGAAACTAAAAAAGAAAACGTCCGTCGATGTGATGAAACAGATCTTATTCTGTATTGCTGAATGGCGCAAACCAAGTACTTGTGTGTATGCTGTATTATTCATACGTATTCAGGCAAGAAGGACTATCCAAACTTTCGAACCCTTTGCGAGAACAATTCACTGGTAAAATTGGTGAAAATGTTAAGCTGATAAATTTGCACTTGTTATTTTTTTTTAGCTTTTATTTAGAGTTTTACGAGTTGTTTTCATGTCTCCATGACGACCCTCTCCAGCATCTTCACAGTCACCGTCGCGCCCGCCCGCCCATTCATAAGAAAGGAGCATAGTGCACGCAACTCCTGCGCCCACGCACGCGCGCTATGCGGGTCACGCTCTGCCCACTCCACCCGTCTGCGCCAGCCGAGACGCGAGCTCCGCCAGGAGAGAATACATCAGCGAGCGACAGAACGACATGAAATGGGTACTGAGTCTGTTAAAGTTTACTGCATTATATATTTATATATATAATATTATATATATATATATATAATTTATATATATATATATATGATAGGTGCTGTTATAGGGGTGCTGTTATAATAAGTATACGCACCTTTATATTTTCATGCCTTTATATCTTTCTTATTGAAGATTTTGTCAATTTTCGATCAATATAATAAGGAAAAAAAAACATTTTTCACTCGTGTTAATCTTGAATGGTACGCACAAATATAATTTGTATTCTGGATTCATCAAAGAAATTCCTTTTTGGAGTCAGATGCCGTACGTAAGATGTATTTGCTCAAAGCTTTAACGAATGTGATGTGGTTTCCTTTCAATCGATGTCGTTGGGAGTTGCGTTGCGTTTTGAAAACTTGATAGGGAAGTTCGGCACTCTCTGCCAAGACTTTCTGGAAGCTGTTTTTGCTTCTCTGCTTATCTTTTCTTTAGTGTAGACGAGCAAATTTGCATGAAATGTCTTAATTGGCAATGAATGTCACTTTGAGGAATATGCGTGAGAAATTATTTTCGTTCTATTGTGTAGTACACATGTTATACTATAACGGATTAGTCAACAATAATATTTCTCTATTTTTCTTTTGTTGGATTTGTTCGGATTACGATATAATGAAAATAAAAGTTGTTTATCTTTGGCATCTTGGCTAGACATTCGTATGATCTGAAAAAAAGAAAATACAAAAAAATTTTCCTGAAAAATTTTCCCCGCTTTTTTTTGAAATTTTCCTTAAATTAACTAAACCCTGTACAAGCAAGCCCGAACATCTGCACTCTTCGTTTACGGTGTATTGTTCGCAGGAAGAGCTTCTCGACGACTCGATCGCAGAGAGAACGCTTGCATTGGGGCTCCGAATCGAACCCCGAGGCCGGGGTGGGCGTCTGCGGAAAACCGGGCAGGCGGTCAGCAAAGCGCTTTCCCTCATGGGGGAAACCCAGAAGCTCAGTCGCGCGGAGCTTCCAAGGAACGCTCCCCCACCCAACTCACAAATCGAGATGAGGACTCAACGATAACCTACGCCCTTGTTCATTAAATACGTGTGGTGATTTGAAGAGTTGATGTTAAACATGCGTATTATGATTCTAACAGTAGGTCTTGCAACTGGCAATAATGCTCGTATTATCAGTAAGAACGATTTTCTATAATTTTATAATTTAGATTTTTTCTTAATGATTTAAATGATGACATATATAAAATACTAATGAAATCTTGATTTTATGTTTGGTAGACCATTTCACTGTCATCATATACTTGAATGCTACATTTGGCTAAGTCGTGGAAATATTGCATCTGCGTACCGTATCTGCCGACGAACAATTATCTTTACGCGTTACTGATTAATTCCTCAATTGTATTTCCTGCCCTGAATTGTCACGATGAACTTGAGTCTACGTACATCAAGATGAGTTGGCATAAATGGTCATAATTTTCATTAACGGCGCTCTGTAAAGGAAGGGCTTCTGAGCCGGGAAAGCTCATCCGCACACGAACTCGGGTCCGTTTTGAAAGTTGCACGATTCCCCGTGCAGGACATCCACGACGTTTCTCGCCCTCACGCCGCCGCTCTATCCTCACAAGCCTACAGCACGCTGCTCTTCCTCTCTCCACGCCGCTCCAGGCTACTCTACCTCTTTCACCACGACAGCCATCCATGTGCTGCGGCGTCCTCTGCTGTCCTCAGAATTTACGCAGTGCATATCGAGGGAGTAAGAGTTGAATGAAAAGGTTATGTTAAAAAGATATTAAGTTAAAATTTAAATGTTACTGAGTTAAATAAGTGTGAATTGTAGAAAAAAATTAACAGATGAAAAAGGAAAACAATTCACATTACATTAAGTTATAAGTATTATTAAGTTGCTCGTAGTTTTGTCTGCCGTGTAGGTAGTTTAACTGTATAATAGATTAATATTTTTATTTAGTTATTAAGACAAGTAGCTACTTAATCCGC
>BOPP01000164.1:2509289-2545640 GCA_017312745.1 Gryllus bimaculatus
GCATTCATGTGAATGCTTCCGCACAGCAAAGTGCTTTAATCTTGAATAGTTAAAATGAAACGCAATTGAAATGCCACAGATTATTACTGTGTGTGGGTGGAGGGATAATGTTCGTTTGAAGCGAGAAATGTCGTTGTTGCAGGGTTGGAAGGAAGCAAGGCATTGATCGCAAAATCTTAAAACGGATTGAATAGAGAGAACGAATCAAAAGTCAACATTGTTTTATTAAATAGGTGACTGGAACGGGAATCTCATGAAACTGTTTTGCTATAGGTTTCGAATGTGGAGAGATTTCCGTAATTTTAAGCATTTTGTTGTGTTGATGTGCCGAGTTTACATGTTAAGGAATGGTGAAAAAAAAACAGATATGTTGTTTTTTCTGATAGCAGGTTTTTTGTTATAATTTCTTTATTTTAAATTATTAAGATTTTTGTTCCACACATAAAAGAAATTATTAGCTTTATGATATATCATTGGCACAGGTTCTGTAGCATGGTGTCCCGTTCTCTCAGTATCGCCGAGGAGGTAACACTGTCGAGTTCCTTGAAACACCAAACAAGAATGAGAAGAAATATGTGTTCTCTTTAATTTCGATTTTTTTAAAATATAAAGGTAAGAAAGCTGTTTGGAACCATTCGAGAATCGCAGAGATCGAAATGATTTGTTGTAATAAACCGAAAGCAAACAATTGTATTAACTTCAACCGAAACATCATTCGAAAGTGTTTGCCGCCTGGGTGTGTGGAGGGGGGTGCCGGATGGGAGCGTGACGGCGCCGCTGCGGTCGGCGCTTTTTCGCTCCGCAGGTGCAGCTGCACCCGCAGCAGGACACGCGGCGCCATCGCCTTCTGAGCCGCGAAGCCACACCACGCGCTCACCAACCTCGGTTAGCTCGGAGCCAGCATTGCCGCTGTGTCTGCAGCGAGTGAGGCTGAGAGGTCGTAGCGTCCGAGTCCTGAAGATGACCCAAGCTAAAAAATTAGAGCGAATTCAGTCGCTGTCGCGGTAGAAAATTTCAAACAGCTAGCTTTTCTCAGCGGAAGCTTTCCGTTTTTTACCCAATCAATACCAGACGAATTGCGAAGCCGTACCCTGACAAACACCCGGGCGGCCTGTGATCTTCTCTTCCTCATCGTTGCTTCCTCCTCTCCCTGTACAGACACACACGTACGTACAGACACACACGTCACATGTGGAGAAATTAGTAGGCAAGAGTCTGTCCCGGGTGGGCAGTTTCCCCAATGTGGGAGATAGCCGACAGGGTATATCCCGCACCTCGACGTGTAGGTGGGCACCGAATGGCACATTCCATTGGAGGGAAAAAAACTATCTCCCGGGATGAACCAAGCACTACCCTTACGGGACTTGTAATCCAATTCTATGTAGTTGACTCACACCGGAACCAATCCTCACTCACTCACTCACCTCTCGCGTCGCATTCTTTACCGAGAGCTACCTTAGATTATTTAAAGACCTTTTTTATGAGCGACGGGCGAAAACCGGAAAGGCCTATGACGTGTGCGAGAAACATCGTCGCGCCAGCCCAGAATGAGTTATTCAGCCCTTTCGGAGCTGCACTCGTCGTTTCGTGAGCTGCGGCCGCACTTGAAACCCGAAACGGAGCCATTAGTGGCCATTCGGGGCCATTGCAGGTCGTTTGGGGAGCCGTTTCCTGCGAGGACTTGGCGCAGAAGCGTAAACAAAAACAAACGCTGGCGACGCCCCCGCGGCTGTAACTCAGCCGCAGGTAGCGCCGCCGCGGCCGTCCCCTCCACCGCCGTCTGTTTACGAGGGCGTCCAGCGCCTTGCCGCGCGTGCGGGAGAGCGCGGAGCTCCTTTCCAGAGGGCCATGCTGCTCCTTGGAGCAAGATGAGCGAATTTTATGCCCAAAATCGGGGCTTTCTTTCGTTGTAAGGAAAAATGGGGAATATAAATAGACGGGGGAAATATTTGGGGTTTTTTTTGGAAACTTATTTCCATCTGGAGTCGAAATAGAATTATTGATGTCTTTATTATTATGATTAAAAATAGAGGCAATAGACGTTATTTTTGTGAGTCAAAAACAGAAAAATAATCAACAAGCATAGAGAAATGTAAACGAAGATAGTATAGGGCTTGGAGTAGCCCAAAGGGCAATGACTGGTTGATTTCAATTGTTTGAATTTAAGAGAACAGCCAATGGAATCATCAAAACTCGTGTCGTTTGTCCACAAATTGGAAAATATTTTGGGTTTCAAAGTTGGGAATTGTGTTTCATTGGAGAACTTATTTGGGGAAATATCTTAGTAGTGGTGGAGAAAGAGCTCGCGACGCATCTGGCAACATTGCCTTGGAGGGTCTTTCTGCTCTGAGCGTAAGCCATCGCTTTAAGGGATGTGGTCGTCACTAGCATGTGGAGAAGATATCGAATTAAGGCAATAAAAATATCTGCCTTTATGTTCCTTGGAAATTCCCGCCCACATCATTCTGGCAGTACCAAAAAACCGAAAACTTAATTTCTTTAATAAGAATATGGAGAAGGTTTAAATATAACATTTTAGAGGAATTCGCTGTACATTATTTTCAAAAACTACTAATTGAGAAATTACACTATAATATTGTTCCAGATTATTGAAACAACGCTGGAGATCTCTTAGTTTATTACACAAGTCTTGTACTCGCGTCTGACAATCTCAGTAATTCTTCCTAAGTTAGGCAAGAAAATGTTAGTGAAATGTAATAAGTGTAACACTTCAATCTTGTAAATTCATGAAAAGTTGAACTTTTTCATCATCTAAAATATTTGCTCGACGGCAATTCCACGAAGACTGATGAGTACATTTATTTTCATCGTTCTAGCTACTCTTCCACGTTGCTGAGGATTACTTTTTTGTTTGTTTCTGGTGCGGGGGAAAAAGTTTATTGTGACCGTCATGAATTCGTCTCTGCGGGTCGACTATTTACGAGGATTTGATGGGTAGGGCTGTTTAGGTCCTAAGGAAGCATAAATATTGTCAAAACAAACAACGCTCCCCTCAGTAGTAAGATGTCACTCACCCCTTGGAAATAAAAGGTAAAGGGATTGGTTTCTGAAAAGTCTCGGCGGATCTAAGAGAGTTTTATCGTGTTGATAACCTAGACGGTGGGAAAAGGTCATTCAACTTTTTCGTAGTATTTCCTGCGAGATGTGGTGAGGTGGAATTTATTGCAGTATTGTGATTTAAACTTCTGACATTGTATGGCGCGGAAGATTTATAACCGCATTCTTTCCTCTATAGATGTGAAATATTTTCCTCTTCCGTCCTTGGGTAAAAAAGGGAAAATACGATCCCGAGTGCCCGCGAACTATCTTCGTACTTCAGTGTGTTTTATTCATCCTCACACTCGAGTATCACGGCTATAAGAATTGATTCATTGTTAGTGATTCCGGGCAAGTCAACTGCTAATGTTTATCTACGGAATGTGGCAGTGATTTGTAGCTTCTGGATGACGAGATCCGGCGCCGACCTACCGTCGGCTAGCGGGGTTTTCTCCAATCAGGTACCTCCTACCAGCGAGGCACCGCCCCAGTCGGGCATGCTCTAATTTGCCGACCGGTTCTCCCGGCATGAGTGGTACATATTAGTGTAAGGGGGTGAGGGTAGGAAAAGGAATGGGAAGGAAAGATCGTGCGCACTCGTCGCATTTTGTTTTGGAAATGTATAAGCATTTCTAAGTCTCGATACGCTGTTGAAGACTCAGGTCATTTTTGAGCAACAAGTGCACTGTAATTTTGACGGCCGGCTGGCAGGTTAAAGTTTTGATGGTCTAAACTAGGGCGCGAATAGAACCGCACGCAATAGGAGACTACCGTTATTTGTACCCAATTCCACTTATTCACAAATTTACGGTGGTTTTACTACTTTATCGTTTTTAAAATAGTTTTTCTTGGGGAATTTAGAAGTATCTTCAACTCTTCGACTCGCTATAAACACTTCTGGTCGACATATTCGTAGAAGAAGTGATATCGTCAAAAAACTGGTGTTCGGAAACGAAGAATTTCTCAGCAAAATACCGTAGGAAACATTTGTTCATTTAACTGAGGAGAATACAGTGATGTACTTTTTACCACTTTTACTTTGTACTTCGATTTATACATAGTCTGTTGACGTACATCAGCTGTCTCCTAATCGGGAGCTTGGATGATGCAGGAATGACTCCCCGATTGGATGACACCGTAACAGCTCATTAAACGTCAACGGTCTTATGATTAAATCATAAATAAATTATAGTGTAAAAGGCTCATCCTGAATATCCATTGAAACAAAAGGCTGTGACTTACCTCCGAGCCGCTCACATCCACGCCTGTCCGTCGTCGTTGCCGGACGCCGTCGCCTCCGCTCCGGGGCGCGTCTCGTTGCTCCGGAGCCATCGACCGGAACTGTATGCGGCGACACCCTCTCACCGGTTATCACGGGCCATCACCGCCGCGGCTGCCTCCCGCACCCGCATTCCTCACCCCCGTGCGCTGGGCCCACCGCGCTATCTGCTGGCTGACGCTGTGGCGACGGTCGGCCCACAAATCACGCTGTGGCGCCTTCCGTCGCGGTGACAGCTCCACAGGAGCCATCCCGTTTAATCTTTCGGGTGATATAATAGGCCGTTAGGGGCGTGCCGTAACACAAGATTCGAATGTCTTCTGTAATTCGTGCCTGATAGCGAAGAATTAAATGGTTCATGGCTGTCTAGGAGTGAATGAGGGAAGTGCACATGGAGTTATCTGTTGCAAATTCTTGCTACGACAAACATGTATGTATGTATGTATGTATGTATGTATGTATGTATGTATGTATGTACGTATGTACTTTGGCACAACAGTTCTTTACGAGCTAAGGCCTATCAGCTGCGTCCCGGGTATGGTGCGAGTGGTTTGCACATAGCCATCCCCTACAACAAGCATAAACAATTTAAATGGTAGGATTATTATTTTTATGAAACGAAGATGTGTAGTGGATTTTGTTGTAGACAAACGCAAACCGAAAGGAAGTAATGTACTACGTAGAACTTTCAGAGTAAGCAGGCTCTAGGCACTAGGGTTGAGCAAAATGAAATCACTTATATGTTATTCTCTACTTTATTCTGAGCGCAACCTTCTTTATCCTCAGCGTCACAGGATCTCAGGACAATGCCTTCATTACAGGATCTCAGTCACAATGCCGCTCAAATCTTATTCAAAATCTCATACTCCTTAATATTCTCAGGCACTTGAAATGATGGTAATAACTAAATGGTACTGAAACGATGCAATTATGGAAAAAGAAACAGAAGGAAGGGCAAATAGCCCCCGAGAAAACCTGACTTCCACGAATCATCCCAATCGCCTTTATTGATATTAGTCATTCAAACGTCGAGGGAAATCCTTTGCAAAGCCTTCAATCAGTGGCAGCACGAGAAAAAATCTTTTCAAAGCCTTCTATCGGTTACCAGACGAGAAAAATCCTTTGCAGAATCTTCAATCGGGGGCTTGAGGAGAAAATTCCTTAGTAAAGCTTTAATTAGTGTCAGGACGAGAAAAATCCTTTGCAAAACCTTCAATGGGTGGAAGGTCGAGAAAAATTCGTTGCAAAGCTTTCAATCGGCTCCAACACGCGAAAAATCCTTTGTAGGGTCTTCAATCGGGGGCTGGAGGAGAAAATTCCTTAGTAAAGCTATAAATCGGTGTCAGGACGAGAAAAATCCTTTGCAAAGGCTTCAATAGGTGGAAGGTCGAGAAAAATTCTTTACAAAGCCATCAATCGGCTGCAGCACGCGAAAAGTCCTTTGCAGAATCTTCAATCGGGGGCTGGAGGAGAAACATCCTTCGCAAATCGTTCAATCGGTGACTGGGCGAGAAAGAATCCTATGCAAAGCCGTCAATCGGCGTCAGTAGTGGGAGGAGCGAGTGCCGAGTGCCGGCGGCCGTGCAGCGGGCGTTGATTTCCCCGGTGGAGAAATTCGGCTGCTCCCACGGCCTGCTTTCCACCGCCCCCTCCGCGCCTCGCGCCCGGCAGGCGCGGGCAGCGGAAAAACTCCGGCGGGCATTCAGGAGAACCAAGCTAGGGGGGGGGTGGCGATTTTCAATAAAAACGTTTGAAATCAGAGGGCTTGAAAAGACGTAATATCAGACATAGTGCATCGCCTCTCTAGCTCCGTTAATTGTTCTTAATGAAGGGGTCGGAGCAATAAAGTAAAAACCGTAACTTTTGTATAAAAGAAAAAAACACCGTGTAGCCGAAAACGCTAAGGCAGTAGTGTCGTGGCGATCACGGGAAGAAGAATCTCGGGTTCGAGACACGCCTCGAACATGGTGAGTGCGTGTTGTACTTTTGTTGTTCTTACGTGTCGTGTTCCCTTACAGTTACCCCAAAATAAAAGACTATCACTGTTGTCGCTTCTGGTCTTGTTGTTAAAAAAATGTTTGTGTTAATCGAGACATTCTTCAGGTGTCCTCCCAGATACTTCCTGCTGGTTTCAATACCGAATTGTTGTTCTATGAACATCGTAATATTTAATTTCAGGGTGGAATTCCGAGAGTTTTGTTTTGCATATCTCAAAAGTAGGTTATCATTGTTTTGGTTTGACCCTTTCAATTCCTTATGTACGACTGGAAATGAAATTGGCACAAAGGGGTACCCTATATTAAATACTTGAAGATTTTGTTAGCGTAAGGATCGCTAACTGCTGAGCCACAAGTCATTATTGATCCAAAATAATATGCGAAATCCTTTCCGAGAGTTCTCTCTCTCACTTAAGAAAAACAAAATGTATATTGTATGTATCTTCAAGTACAAAATATTACTAAACTCTTTGAATTTATGTTTTCGGTTTCTAGATGGTAATATTTGTTTCTTTGCAGGTGAGATACTCTCAAATCTTTTCTTGATTTCGCTTCGCTGACTCTCATCACAACTGGAAAGGTGAGATTTACCACACAGACGCATGCTTTTATTTGTATATAACCCTTGGCTTTCCTACCTTGCCATTCTTTTCTTTTATATGCGTTTATAACTGTCAGACGGGTAATGTCGGCTTGTAATGTGAAATTATGTTTCGCTCTGTCCATCCGGTCTGTAAATACCGAGCGTTGGTCCCGCGAACGAACTTTCAAACAAAACGTTTTCCTTTTGCGCGACCCGAGAGCCTGCAAGTGCACTTCGAGTGGGATGACGTACCGGAGGAACCACGTGACGCGAGGCACACCCTCCGCGGCCGGGAACAATGAGTGGCGCTCGTTAGCTGCGCCTCGCGGGCCATATTTCGCCGAAAGAGGCGCACAATGGCGGCGTGCGACGCGGGGGAGGGGCGGCTGGTGCATGACCTGCGCTGGACCTCCACGAGGCGCGGGACGTCCCGCACCCCACTCGCAAAAGAAGCGGCTGTTTCACGCGATGAAGTTATAGCGCAGATTCTCTGGCAGAAACTCCACAGAAACGTCTGATTCGCAAACTGGAGGTATAGAGGAGTTACTCTTAGAAGGGATCACTTTGACAGGTCGAGAAAGAAATGAACGTCATGCAGGAGAATGGCACTGCCAAAGATAGTGATGAAGCCATTTACATATAAGATAAATGTTAACGAACGCACCGGCACAATGAGTGCATGGACACAGCCTGCATTTGTGTTGCCAGCAACGGCCAAGCGGTAGCTATTTAAGCGGTCCATCCTTATAGTGATCTTTCTAGTATATGCGAAGCCACAAGGCGTGTGTACACACTGTATGTTGTACATGAGTTGATACAATACCACCTGGCCAGAGTGTACCCTGGGAAAGAAATGAATTGCGCCAACCGAGCCATACGTTGACTAAATGAAATCGAAATGAATTAGTGAAGGATGCCAGTGGAGCCTAAGTCAGTTAACACGCTGTGAAGTTGAAAAAATGCAAATGCTCAAAATTGTCCATGTAAAATATTGCGGACTGAACTGTACAATTTCTGTTACTCAAATTTGCGCGGCAACTACCGCGGACGAAGAGCCTAAACCGAGAATGGTTCCCACGTCCCCTGGCACTCGCCTGCAGCAGATTTGCTTAACTCCTATACCTGCTATTTCATCTGTTATTGTCGTCATTGGGCAAATAAGTAACATAATAGTAACACATAGTAAGGCAAATAACAGACGTGGTTGAAGTTTGAACATCGAGGCGATAGTTGAGGCAACAGTCAAATTCTTAATTGACGCCGGTTGTTAAGAATCGCTTTTCGTGTCCCTGGTTGCATTTGATGAGTTCATTACTTAATAAAAGGCTTTTAATTATTCATTTATCTTGCATTTGTAGTGACTAGTTTAGCGGAGAGTAGGGGTCATCAAGTAGATAAAATGCACTTTTTAAGAAAAGAAATGCAATGTAACAATGCACAACAGCATTAACCAAACTTCTAAATGTCACTTAGAATAATACACGGACTCTTGGTTCAATTTTTGGTTTGAAACAGGCAATGATGGTGTGTGTTCACATGCTCGCATCCTTATGTGTTAATACATTTTATAATTTAAATTATTTCGTTTTCGTAATTAAATTGTTATAGGATGTGAGAATGTTAATGCAAATTAAAATGATCAATACTTATTATTTCAGGTTTAACGAAATATTCCATATATCGTGTGCCGTGTTACGGTTTGTAATATCACAAAAACCTCGTATCTTCATTTTTGTCTTTAAATTGTTGAAAATACTGTTTGTAGACGATTTCACGCAATTACTGAACTGTACTGAAGGTTTGTAATTTTACTGAAGAATGCGGCCGCCACTGTTAACGCTTATCCTCTGCACAATCATTTTAATTTTTGTATTTTCTCGAAGTTGTTTTTGGTTTCCTTCTCTTTCCTTTCAGGTATCTGGCCTTCCATGTGTCGATAGAAATCCGTGCACAGCTCAGCACTTTTAGTTTTGTTGATCTATTTTCGACTCACGTCAGGATCTCATTTCTGGCGGTAAGCCTCAGATAGATTTACGTGCGTGGCCGATATTTATAGCAGGTTGTGTCTAACCCTGAAGGCCGCCTGGAAAGGACAACCGAGGCGGCGCGGGGCTTCGAACTCGCGATACCTGTCCTCACGCGGCGCTGCCACGGCGGAGGCGTGGAGGGGCAGCGTGGCTGCTGTTCAACCCCAACGACTGCGCCTCGCACGTTGCAGGGGATGCCAAGCGTCTGCACGCGGGGTTTTCCTTCGTCTTCCCTCGTTTCATTGAGCGAGCGCGAAGATTGATCCTCGCTTTGCCTGTAAACATTAAATGTACCTTTTTTTCTTCTCAAACAGCTTTAATTTTTTTTCACGTAATGAAAAATGTCAAGTATACTATGACTACTGGTTTTGCTTGGCATGCCAAACATACTACTAGTTTTGTCTGGCTTCGATTCTCATGCGAAATCAGAAAATCAGTAGATTGCTTTTGCACACAGTGCATGCAAGCTATCTTGAAATTGTTAGTCGTTATGTTGGGATCAGTGCTAATACCATGATAATATATCTGCGTCAACTGTTGACATTCTGACTTAAAAACACCACTGAATTATTCTTATGTTTTTATGATGCCATTTGGCATTACGGAATCCTACATATAACAACTATTTACATTTATGTACTATGATCATTTTAGTTCTGGAGATGGAATTTAAGTCCTTTAAAGTACCCTACAAATGATACATCGGCATCTTACAGTAAGTTTTAAAAATATCTTAAAATGCAGAACGAAACATAAACAATCTAAAATTTATTCGTCTGTCATCCGTTGGCAAATAACATTGGTTAGCATCGTGTCGGAAGTCACTTTATGGGTATTGCCATTTTCAAAGAGACTGTGGTCTATTCTTCGTTGACAGTAAGCATTCTCTGAACGTAGTTACTTTGCGACGATTTTTTAAACGTAAATACTTCAGGTTCTATGCGACGAATAAGTTGCATGTGTGAATGTTCATAATCAAATATGAATTCTCCGGTGTACACGAAAAATGTCCTATTTATTTTGTAACTCTTCTCTATCTAAATCTAAAATAAAAATATATAATATACAATTTAATTTCCTCATGCTTCATTAAATCATACTATAACAACCTAAACAAATACCAACAGTCCCCTCATCGCCAGCCTCTTATCTGAAGACTTCTTGTCGGCGATGAAAAATTTTAGCTTTCTCGAAGTAGGGGCAGTTGAAATCAGTATTTATGTTTCTCGTGTTTTAACAAACTTTCATGTTCTTTACTTAATGGTACGAGTAGAAAATTATCGTGAGAAGCAGACAATGGGTTAATGACAGTGGAAGATGTTGTGTTGGCTATACTTAACTGGACCTCGGAAAATGTTTAGAGTCGCTGGCTAACCCTGGAATGTCTGCCTCCGGCCCATTGCGCTGCTTAGGGCAACACAAAAATAATCCACCGTTGCTGCTTCCAACGTGGTAAGGCAGCACCACAAGTCTTGCTGACTGTCCCGAATTATACCAAACAAACGCACCATTAACATTGAGACTCTCCGCGAATTTGCGTCGTCGTGTTTTATTAGTATTTTATACAAATAAATATAAGCAAATTGGTGAGCTTCAAATACAAAAAAACTGCTCGTCTTTTGGGCTGTATTAAAAATACTAATAAAACAACAGATTCATGTACAGAAATATTAATGAAACAATTCTTTCTTTGACAGGTTAAACAAAATAATAAAGTATATAAATATAATCATTGTAGATTCACAATGATGTAGTTCAATGTTGGAGGATGAGATCATGAGATATGATCGGCGAGTTAAAAAATTAAATCATTAAATTTACTTACGTTTCTGAATATTTTAGCCCATCATCATGGCGGGTGATAAAAATAAAAACAATAACGCTATAAACATACATCTAGCTCTTACACACAATTATACAATGAAGAAGCAGTCTGTACGTACTTGATATAAGCCGGTATCAACCTTATTCCTCAAAAGATATAAAATGCTACAGATTCTTTTTACAAAAACAAGGATAACACAACTCCTAAGCACAGGCACAAATAGTGGTTACAGGACGA
The DNA here is from genome assembly GCA_017312745.1 of Gryllus bimaculatus. Taxonomy (NCBI): domain Eukaryota; kingdom Metazoa; phylum Arthropoda; class Insecta; order Orthoptera; family Gryllidae; genus Gryllus; species Gryllus bimaculatus. Next base: position 2,520,295 of record BOPP01000164.1, read on the forward strand.
GAATCCGTTCCGCATAGATCCTCCGCGGACCCAGACATTATAGCAAATGAAAGAGAACTCTGCTGCAATGAAAATGCAAAAAACAAGACCCCGTGTTGTAGTCACTCTTATGAGCATCCGGTCAACGACAGTGTAATTCATCAGCTAACCTGGAATTCTCTCGTGTTGCAGTGAATTCCTTGTCGCACGAATTAGTATGTTAATACTCGTGTCTTTGCTGGCCGAAGCCAGTAAGATTTTTGTTACGTGCGCTCATCTTTTAAAAGTTTTCTTCAGGGTAAATAAAACCGAATCGGCCATTGGTGTATTGAGATTTGCGTGACTACGTCGTTCATCAGCCCATGCCTTTAGTCCGCAGTGTAATTCAGTATGACGTGGCCGTCGTGCATTGGGCGTGCGCCGCTGTATCCAGTGTAGCCTTGTCCCTCGACGGCCACGCGCGTGTGATGTGGACGAACGGTGACCCAGTTCCCCCTACCCCCCCCTCCTTATTGCTACGCGGCGCATACGGGCGCTTCCTGCTTTGAATTGCGCAGGTGGTTGCCGGGGTGTGCGTTGTGCGACGGATGGAAACTGATGCCTCAGGTGGCCATGAACACACGGCGTCTTGGTACTTTTTCCCGGGCTTGTTTCGGTTAGTTCGATTGTTAGACAATGTGTACGATTCTGAAAGTAATCGACCGTATACTTCCTTCATGCTTGTTATGTCAATACCGAAACTTTTAACCCCGGCTTCATTGTTGCATTGCAGTTACGTGATCTCATTTATGCGGATGTTTGCAAGACCGGTAGCCTTCTTATACCTTCCTTAGAGGGACGTCGTACATGGAATAAACAACGCAGTCCAAAGGTCATGATTCTAAAAGATGGCTTTCATTTTTTTCGTGGAGTAGTGTACATACGAGAGTAAACATTTAAATTACTTGTATCAGTTTTAACTTCCATTTAATTAAACATTTTAATCGAAGTAATTACTTTTTAAAAGCTCGTTATAATGAGGTAATGTGAAGAAGTTACGCGGTAAGTAAGGTGGTGTGCAATAATGTCCCTAATTACCGCAGAGTACTACTCGTATCTGACGCGAGATAAACAGCGTCGATTCGAACAACGTCTGTAATAATGGAATAATATGGAATGGAAATAACATAAAAATGAACTGGAGTGAGTCCGAAAGTGCAAGAAAAGCATATAGATGTTTTACGAGATCACACTTTATTGTATGTCCATTGCTAAAAGGCTTCATACAAGTTCTGAGTAATAATAGTAAGAATAGTAATAATAATAATAATAATAATATTGTTATTATTTAGTAACGGTCAGTCGTTAACGTGTAATTACTCACTTAAATCACAGCGAACTCTTAAAACATGTTCTTGTAAAATTTTCATCTCGAATTGTAGGTATAGCTTCGTTGCAACCAGTAAACGAAATTCCTACGAAAACGACAAGGTTCTATTCTTCTGCAAAAAGGTGTTGATATATGAAATAGCGCTGGTGTACATATTTTTGTTCGCTGCTTGCCGCGACGCGTTGCCCTTCTAGCTCAGTGGGCAGTGGGGGACGGCGGGAGCGCGGTCACTTGACCCCCGACCCCGCTTTCTCTCCCGCTGCCGCCTGCGCCCTGTGGGCGTCCCTGCGGGTTGCCACCTGTCCCACTGCGACCGCAGCGCGACACCCCACTGTTGGGGCTAATTGGACGCCGCTGCATCGCGTCCGTCATATTGCCGAAGGAGGGAAACTTTCTAGCCGTTTACACTTCGAAAGCTTAGTGACAATGCTATCAGGCTTTCCTCGACGTGAAGAAATGCGGTGTTGGATGGATTCAAATGAGAACATTATCTCAAGCGCAGTGTAGGGAAGGTGCCACAATTATTGGTACTCGGGGAAGGATTTGATTCCGATTTACAACTGTTTCTAATAGAGAAAACGATTACACGATGGCAGAAATAGTAAGATTAATAACAGAAGTCAGAAAAAATGTGCTTCTTACAGAATAATAGTTCTTGTCCTATTCACGGATTCGTCCTGATGTCGCAGTTTTCCGGCGTGAGTGTAAGAAATTACCCTGACACGTGTATCTACGACTTTTTCCATATCTAAAAGTGCCTCCAAGCAAATCTCAGCACCGGAAATGTGCGTCTCGATGGTTCTTCAGGAAACCCGTAAGGTGTATTTCACAACAGTTTGTTGTATGCATCTTTTTAACGATTTTCGAAAACATGAACGATTTACTTCACTAGGGAAAAAAACGAAGAAAAATATTAAACATTTTTAATGTTTCCAAGTAGTATGTCATTTTTGATAGAATGCATTTTTTCCTCTTTTTAGAAATAATTTGTTTTTAAGACCAGTATTCTTGTTCTCAAAATTGGGTATTCCCGACTCTTCTACGACAGCTCACAGTTCCAAAATTACTGGCACGTATCATATGGCTTGTTGTCGACCACCCCATAAAATAACCAGCTTTCACCAAAACCGTTGAAGAGGTGACGCTTACATCTTTCTGGGGAAGGAATTGTGAAAGTTGGGATCGTTAGAATTTGAGGTTCTTTTCGGAATCTTCAGTTAAAAAACATTTTTTTAGACGTAGAGATTCGCGAGAGGTTACTTCCAGAGCACCTTGAACGCCCGTGGTACTCCGATGCGACCTTGGGCGACGGGTGGGTCCTTTTGCTCCCGCCCGCCCACTCGCAGGTCGAAGGGGTGGCCAGCAACTTGTCTTATTGTCGCCGCCTTCATTAAGGTGTTCATTCTCGGGTGGCCATGAAAAGTTAATGAGAAATTGGGAGGCGGCGGCGGAGACCTGCTGTCGAGCCTTCTCGATGAAGCAGGACTCCTTTGTCACTTGAATGTGCTTTGAAAACACCCGTTTTCTCAAACCGGCAATTTTTTGTTTTTATTTTTGTGTAAACATTAATGGACTTGCATAAAATGTTCTACCAATGACATATGGTATGGAGGTATTACTGTTTTACCCGGTACAAATTAGAGTGTGTCTTGTCCCCACTCTAGTGTGAATTGTATCTTCTCCCCATGCTTCGTTTGCAGGAGTCACATGCAATTCATCTTAAATTCAGCTATTTGAATATCTGACTGTTCACATTAAAATTGTTTTTTGAGAAGTCTTTGCCTTTATGTTTCCTGCGATGATCAGAAACACTTGTGCGACGAGATGGCTACTACGTGGCCAAATTTCACTGCATACGCGAACTGCTGCGTGTTTTTCCGCTTTATCGTTTAATTACTTTCCTCCCTGTACTAAAGAACAGTGTGTATTGAGTGGGAAAGCGTTGGAGTATTCCCAACATTGCGGCCTCAAATTTTCGATCATAAATTTAGGCGAAGAGTGTTGGCTAATTTGTGGATGTTTTAAGTTGCTTACCTTCAGTCTGTGCCTCATCGCTGCCTGCGTGTGACGCGAGTGGGTTGCGGGAGGGCTCCAGTGGTGCGAATCTCTTTCGCCGTCGTCGCTGTCATCGCGTCTCGCCGTCGGCGCCGAGTGGAAGCGTCGGGTGTGGACGCAAGCGCAGCGGAGCAGATGCCGTCACGCCAGCCCCCCTCTCCCCCCCTCCCATCGACGGCCCCTACCTCGGCCGGCCATTGTGCGCGCAAAAACGCCCCTCCCCCCTCTTTCTCTTTTTATTTTCTGCTGGGCGGGATGAGGGTGACCGTGGCAGGACAATTTCCTAAATCTCGTGTGTGAGTGATATTTGGTGTGTGTGTTAGTGTAAGTGTAAGTGTGTATGTGTGTGTGTGTGTAAGTGACTAGGGACTTCGTGCACCCTCGAACGGTAAAGCACTGTCGTTCTTCTGTGCATGCGCAGTTTGTTTCGCATCTCTTTAGTGAATGCGTTCAAGATTGATAGTGCTGTGAGAGAGTGAGTGTGAGTGATTCCATGACCTGACAATCTTATCTTCCTTCACCTCCTGCTTCTTCTTCTTCTGTCCCCCTACTTCTCTTTTCCTTATTACCTTCTAATTCTCCTGCCCTTCTCTTCTCCTCATGTTCCATCATCCTTTTCTTCTTCCCCCCGCCTCCTTTTGTGGCACTTTTCTGCTCTGCGGGATGAGGGTGACTCATTTTCAGATGCGTATTATTTCCTGACCCTCGTATATACGTGAATTTTCTGAATTCTTTTTTGTCGATGGTTTACAACATATTTCGTCTGAATATTCTCCATACTGCTTATATCGGGTGCTTCTTCTATCATCAGTTTATATATTATTCCATTTGTCACCAGTTATTCAAGTTGTATTATCATTCCTCTTTTCCCTCGTCTTCTATTGTTATTATTATTATTATTATTTATTATTATTATTACGCAAACAATATCGGCCCAAAATTGAGCTCACCTCAATCGTTCTTTATTAGGCCAGTCAATTTCATTTTGCATATTCTACTTCATTTCTTAGTTTTTCGATCTATGAATATGCGTGTTCTTCTCTCCTGTCATGAATCGATTTAATGATCTGCACATCTTTCTTTTCTGCTTCTCGCACTTTGGATTTTGAATTAAAAATCTAAACAATATCAAAATAAAGAAGATTATACATATTGAACTACAGAATTCTATATTTTTCTTCCAATGAACGGCATTTGTAAAAGAATCCACTCTTCGACATCGAGTAATTGAGTTGTTGAATTCTCAATTCAGTTGTATGTCAGCATTCTTAAGAAACCTCGAAGGTAATTTACATCCTGTAGAATTTGCTGCGAATACTGATGTTTTTTCCTTTATGAATAATTCTACCGTCAGATGAATATTTATTTCCAATATTTGAAAAGAATTATGTGTGTGTCTGTTGAAATGTTCAGCGTATTTCAAAGTGTTTATGAACACACAGTTTATTTTGTATTTGCATCTGTCATCTTGTATTTATGTTCATTTGCCAAATGCAAAATGTACGTTTGGGTTTCTAACTAAAATAATCACTTTATTCAAAATTGCCCGAATAATTCTTGTAGGTCACGAGTACAGTAAAATCGCCATTGTTAGCTTGCCAATTAACCGTGGTTCCGGGTTAACAGATTTAGTTATCAGAAAAGCAGAAAAATAATGTATTGGAAAATTACAGTCTGTTGTTTTTTATGTTCCCGCGTTCAAGAGAGGCGAGAATTCATCCCAGAAGAGCATCGAATACTTTTTCGAAAATTAACTGTGTTTTTCTAGAATAAAATGCTCGTTTTATGCAAGTATTTATTGAATATATGTTGAATTATTGACGAGTTGCTTGACATTAATTTAAAGCGTACATTTTATATCGTTGTTTAACGATCCAGTCATTAATCTTTGAGATACTTTTAGTCCCAATTAGCCCGGATAATCGCGAGTCAACTGCAACTTTCTTTAGATGTTGTGCCCGTGCGCGCGCGTGTGTGATGAAAATATTTTCGTGCGTGTCGCAGCCGGGCGCACGGTGACACTTAATAAAGCGCCGTGTTGATCTCCTGTCGCGGGGCGCACCCCGACCCCGCCCTCTTTTTGCGGATCTTGCCAACCGGAAAACGCCTCGCGAAAGTGTGTATTCTATTTCAAGCGACTTTTACGACGCGACGCGGGCTAAACCCGGGCCGGCGGCGCGCCAAGGCGCTAAAGTGGGAAATCTGCGGCTGGGAATACGCGGATTCAAAAATATAAATTTCGCAAAAAAACTGATGTCTCGTCGACTGGAATCAGTAAAGCAGAGGAATAATCTTTGTCAGACATGGAAGTCAGCGTGTCATCTGTCACTTTGTTTGGCACTTTCAATTCTGATAGGAAATTTAAAAGAATGAAGACTTGAAGTTCACCAGAAGTACAAATGATTACCGGTTTAAAAGAAATATTTCTTAAATGATCAGTCAAGCAATAAAAATGAATATATTCAGTATTATTGATATCGTAGTCACGTGATTGCACTGTGATCCCTAATATTTGAACTTTCTCGAGGCATAGTTGACAAAACAAGTTGATGTGAAAAATAAAATGATAGGATGAATTTGGCTGGTGGTTATCGACTGGACTATCGTGAGTTGGTTTGTTAGTTTACTTTTGTTGGTCCTTAAACATGGCATTATTCTCGATCCAACTTTCACGATAACAAAGTCACTTTTTCTCACTAATGTGTGTGCGCCCTTCACCGACTTGTCACCGTAATTGGTCATAAATAGTATGAATCAGAGCGGTACTGAAAATATGTGACTATTTATTCATGAATGCTAATCGTGTTCCATTGAGACTTCCTGTTACAAACAAAACACCCAATTTTTAACCTCTGCTAATTTTGCATTCCGGTTTTTCACCTAGAATAAAAATGTATTTTGTTTGTGCTGTCTAAATTTTAGGCAGCGAAAAGCAATCAGTGTTTCTACAGAGACAGTTTGTGTTTACTGGAACCACGCTTCCGTCGTGCTGGGCGAGTCAGTATTTGGTGTTTCCGGGTGTATAAACTACTTTCGTCATTAATCCCATGAGTGTGGTGCATGTTATATTATAGTGTGTGGTAGTGCTCCTCCCCAGCTGAACCATGCGGCAAAAACCTACCCGGCAAGTTTTCAACTTCCAGGTATTTCCTCCAGCAGATCACCGCCCCAGGCGAGGCAATCTTGACGTTTCCGAATGGTCTCCCCGACATGTGTGGTAGTGTAGTGCGTGCAAGTGCAAGTGCGTGTCAGAGAATAGGAGGGAAGATGAAGTCTGTGCTCCTGCATTCGTCGGGTATTAATCGGAGGAACTTCGGAAACTACTCCTGATTAAAACAGTTGGTCTATACACGTCTTCTCCAAGCAGCGACTGTAGCTATTTAGCCGATGTAGAAGGTCCGCCACTGTCGGGATTCGCCCCCTGGGATCTCCCAGTGAGAAACGCTTCAGAGGCATCTCCCAGTGAGAAACGCCGCAGAGGCAATGGTAACCCTGCCTCCGCGCAGAGTCAGCCGTTCCAGGCGCGGAGTAAACGCTTGTGCGGCGGTGGCGTCGTGAGAGACGGCGGCCGGGAGCCGTGCACATGCGCAGTGGCGTCGTGCCGTGGCCGCGTCGCATCGCGCGGGGCAAGCGCGAGTCACGTCGCGGCGCGGCGCGGCGTGTCCATGTGAAGGTCGCGCGCACGCACGCGCTGCTCATTGAAAGCTCTGCCCGGTCTCCGAAGAGACTTCCGCCTGCGCCTTCTCATGAACAGCACGGGGATGGGCGGATCAAAATTGCCTCGCATTTCTCCGACTTGTACCTTTTTTGTCAAACGTTTGCATGATTGATGTATGAACGAGGAGCGTGTTGCAGCAAAAGCTGCTCTATTATAGTGCGACATTTAAAAACTTTCTTGCTTTCCAAATGCCAAAATATCAGCAGCTTGTGAAAAAAATGGTCTTTAAAGACATTTTTCATCAGTAAAATATTCATATTCATTTTGATTTACGCATTCAAATGAAATTGGAGGCAATTAAAATTTCCTTTCTTAAATAAGAAAAGGAGAGCACTATTTCGTATTAAGAAAATACGTTAGTAAGACTCAGTAAGAAAAAGGTGTATTTTGTTGACCCATTTCGTTTATAATAACCAGTGAACCCATATGCTAACGCTTCACTTTTGTGGACTTTTTTAACATTATTGTTAGAGTAATGTTATTGAATTGAAGATCTAACATCCATTGATAACTGATAGGAGATTTGGCATGTCATAGCATACGACAATTGACTGCAATCTCCATCTTCTGCGCATGCGCATATGCACGGAAGTGATGCCAAACTCGAACTGCGCATGCGTAGAGAAGATCGATAGTGCTGTCGATTTCTATAATGCGTAGCCGTGCAAAAACTCCCAAAATTTCAGATGAGAATAATTCAATTGTGGAAGACGAGTCGGTTACGATTGCTTTCCAAGTCGCATTTAGAAAGCCTGAAATTGCGTTGGTGTGTAATTTCAAATTGTTACTCATGTTTCATTGATCTTTTCTGGGGGTCATGTGTATACTTCGACGTGTTAACCTACCCGCAACAACTCCAAATAAGCTCCAAATAAGCATGACGTGCATTATACCTTGTATAAAATATTATATGGTTTTAATGGCATGTCATTGATCCAGTCCCTTCCCTACCTTGTAGATGTCATCCTTATTTTCGTACTCAGTCTAAATCCCAAACTATTTTCCTGTATCCTTGCAGATGATTTACTTTCTTCTTTCTGTTCCCCCTTTCCCTTCTTTTCCCTCATCTCCTACCCTCTCTCCTTCGCTTTACCTTTCTCTGCCCTCCCCTGGATCGCTGGTTGAGTCGCTCGGCGGATTCGCGTAACGCGTTACGTCAGCGTGCGCCGGGTCCGCGAGACGGGCCGCGCGGCCTCCGCTTATGAAGAGGACGGGAGATGACCCGATAGCAGTACCGCGGCGCGGGGCGCGGCGGGGCGGGGCGGGGCGAGGTGGGGTGACCTTTGCGGACCCACCGCGGCGGCGCGCCAGTCGAGTTTCTTTCATTCCGGCAAGGCGCGCGCGCGCTGCCTTCGGATATCGGCGGTCGATCTGCCTCCGCCGCGTGACGCGTGTTGCCCGACTGTGCCGCGCCATTGGCTCTTTCGCGCCGCGTTTTGCTTCTTTTTTTCTTCTTTTTTTTCCTTTCTTTCTTCCAGCCCCTCCATCCTCCGAGGGTGTGCGTAACCTAGCGCGTGAGAGCGGGGTCGCTAATGTGCTGCTGGAGATCCGTCTGTTACTCTCCGCTTGTTAAGTGCTATTATGTTTGCGTTGATAAACCGATGTACTGCCGTTGCTAATGCGATATTTTGTGCAGATTTTGATCGACGTGATAAGACCTTGTTTCTCGCACTCCACAACATTTCTCTCTGCGATTCGTTCCGCCGCCGGTTTCGCTTAACTTTGGTGAACGTGACTTTTCGGCTTGTTCTTTTGGTAGATGATGGCGGTTCGTTGCAAAGCTGAGAACGTAGTAGTATTTGTTATATAAAGAGATCCAAACGTCAAATAATACTGATTGTAATTATGTCGCCCTCGCTGTTTCCGGATGCAAAGCGAGGGTGATAAATGTACAAGTGCTTGTGAGCGAGACTTGATGGTGTGTGGGCGAGTAAGGTGCTGCCCCTCCTGAAGTACCAGCCGCACGTCGGTTGTAGGGGCCACCCAATGCCATACACTACGCGAAATGCGAAGTGCACAACGCATAATGCGTAACCATCTTCGTCAATGAGATCTGATTTCGAAGAGTCAATCTGAAGAACGCCGTAGCACTTTGGCAATCGAGATAAAAAAATATAATGATGATGTTAATTATATGGTGGTAATGTGATTATTGCTTCGTGTTGGGAGCGAAATGACGGATATTTTAGCTTTGATATTATGTGAGAGACGATTACCGAAACCGCAGAGCTTGTGGTATAAAGGTTACATGAAAAGCACATTAAAATCGTTTGATGATTTTCTATATCCAGGGAGCCAAACTATATGAGGGATGGAGGGCGGCGATGACAGAAAAAGACCAATCGAAGGACGAAGAAAGACATTAAGGTAAACGCGGCTGGATCTCAATAACGGCAACAAGCAACATTTGTATCTTAAATTTCTTCATTTCAAAAATCAAAGGGCAGTCGGTGAAGTTATCGGCACTAAAGGATCCCAGCGGACTTTGGAAGAAAATTTTCGGTTGATAATAAATAAATAATGGCCGAATGTCTCGTGAATTTCACGCAATGATGTCCCTGGAAACCTGCCAGAAAGCGTGGTATTGTCATTAGTCAATTATTAAAAAGGCGAAAGAGATAGCGAAGACGGACGTCGGTTGGACGATTGGGTAGACGGATACGAAGTAAAGCGTGCAAAGAAGGTGGAGAAATAGCAAAGAGCGGGAGGAGGCGCAGGAAAAACACGGAGGCAGAGTGTAAGGAAAAGGGCGAGCAGAAGACACAGAAGATCGTGGATTGGCTTGCCGGAGCAAAGTTGAAGTGTAAGGGAAAGGGCGCAGGGGAAGCGGCAACGGAGGCGGCGGGCTGAAGCGGAGCGCCTGGACTTCCGGGCCCAGGGGCTTCGGAGGAAGTTGGGGCGGGGCGGAGCGGGATGGGCGGCGCCCGAGCGTGACGCTCCGCCGGGCGATCGCCCTCGGAAGTTCGACTTTCGCTGCGACCTCTGCGGCCGCTCGCGCTGCGCGCTGTGGGCGGTTGAACCGCTCGATCCGAAGTCCAGAGTGGAAGCTCCTTCTCCGATACGTCGATTTAAGCACAGGGCCTGTTGACGAAAATCAGTTACAGTGTCGCCCAATCGGGAGTTTGGGTGACACCTAAAGGAGTGACGTTTAAGCTTCAGTATTGGATGACACCGTAAAAGCTGGTCACACGTCAACTGTAAATAAATTGGAGTATGGACGGCCGACTGAGACGGTCGGTGACAACAGTTGCCGCTTCAGCGCAGCACAGCAGGTCGTAGGTTTCGTGCCTCGTCTGTGGCGGATTTTTCACACTTGTGAGGTCGTATTTAGCCGCTGTATGCAGAATAGATCTTGCGTTCTGCCGCTCTAGTCGGAAGCTTTCTGTGCTTTGTCTTATCAATACCAGGCCAATGCCGGCGCCAACGTCTTGAGTGTTTGGACCAGCTCGCCTGACTTGTAGTTTCCTAGAGCTCATTTGTAAATTGGTGTTTCTTGTATGCCGGAGCAGTACTCTAACAAATGGGCCACGGACTGCCAGCTATATTTTATTCCTTCTCCTTGGCATCTCTTATCCCTTGCACATTCACATGCACACACGCTTGCATGTCCTACCTACCATACATATCGAGAAATCAGTCAGGTCCTTATTCTTCAAGTAAAACATGATATCCGTTGACAGTTCGTCAGTTGTGTCGCTGTCATGCTTTTGGGAACTTGAACGTCCCTGTAGTGATGTTCAAGCTACCGATTGGATGACAGCATCACAGCTTACGAACGGTCAACCGACCTCAGGTTTTAATCGAAGTATATAGCCTGCCCGGATACAACATGCACTACAGTCGCGGGCCCAAAGGCTATACTGCGATTTATTTAGAGCTGCCTCTGACGAAAATCAGCTGTTACTGTGTCATCCAATCGGGAGCTTACACATCACTACAGTGACGTTACTATCGTGACGTTCAACCATCCTATTCGTAGACTCCATAACAGCTAATGTTCGACAGAGGCAGCTCTAAATAAATCCAAGTATGAATTAGCTTTCGCGCCCGGAAGCACAGAATGATGGCTCGCGTCTCCTCGAGAGGCTATGAGGAGGCGTCCGTGCGCCCTGCTGCTGCGTCGTCGCTCGCGTCTCCTCGTGACTCTGTAAGAAGGCGCTGGTGCTGAGACGCCGTTGCGCGGAAGCGGGCGTTGGAGCCAGGACTTCCGCTCGGCGCCGAGTGCGCGGCGCGGCGGCGGCGTCAGATTTCCCGCCGCGGCGCGGGTTTCCACTCGCCTGCAGCCGGGCGGCAGCGCGCTCCGCAGTGGATACTCTATCCGGAATGACTCACGCGCAGCGAAAGCATTCAAGGATTTATAAAATAAAATACTCGTTTTCGTTGTGATCCACGGGTGAGTTGTTGAGTGAATTTCGCTTTAATTTTGCGTACGTGGAGTCAAACTGATAGTGAGTCGTGGCAGAATACTGGTTATGACACACGTGTGGTTACCTGAGGTATTCGGGTTCAAATCCCATCAAAGGTGGGAATTTTACCCGACTCTTTCTGCCTCCTTTCAATATTAGTGCCAATAATTAACGGCTATTTAATGGATTATCGGCATCAAGAAGCTGGCTAGGCATCATGGTCTGCATGGGAATTATTGATCCAGCCTTTCCAGTTTTTGGTTTCCTCCAATCAAGTGCATGCAAAAGGCGAAACTGTGTCTGGGAAACCCTCTACGGACCGCCTGCGATTCTTCAGTCCCGATTCGTCTCTAGGGCATGCGAAGGACTGAACCCCATACTCCATGCTCTAGAAATGGCTCTCACAGGATTTCGAGTTTAGATATTGCAGATTATGGAATTCGTAATCTACGTTAAACTTTTTCAACAAAAACCAAAGATATGGTTAATCAAAGCATATTAAACCAAAGGCGGTGCGTAAAAGCAACGTCTGTAGGTTCGAACTTACCATTCATTGGGGGCCATTCACTCTATTCCCGCCAGGTACCGTAAATAGTAGTGTTTAACATCGGTGATTTTGAAGTGCTTGTTGGAATCGAATTCGTGGACCGACTGCTCTGAGCAGTGGTTGCCGAGGTTTTTATGATCACTTCCATGCTAATGACGGGACATCACTCTTAGAATACGAGCTACGTTTTTTCCTATCCAGTCTTCCTTTCCATCCTTAGGGCCGAGCGATGGGCTTATCACATCTGTTGAATGTCCCACCACATCATTCAGAAAGTGTTCCGCAAGTTCCGGTGATCCGGAAAGCTGCTATGAACTGGGAGGACCCCAAGGGACTATAAGTGTGTCGAGATGGGGAAAACCCGGTAAATAATACATGACAATATTAAGTTCACTCGACATAAGGAAATTGGAAGTCGTCCCTCCAGCAAAGCGAGCGAGGTTGGCGAGCGCGCTGGTCGCGTGAAGGGCGCGGCGCGCTGCGCCATGTGCGCGCGGGTGTGCGCGCGGGTGTCTGCGGGGCGCAGCTGCCCCTGTCGTCACCCGCCGCCCCCGGCGCGCGCGTGCGACGGCCTTGGCTGCGACGGCCCCCGCCGCCGCTCGACCTGCGGTGAAAGCACCGCGCCGCCGGCGGTGGTCGAGTTCGGAGCCTCGAGTTATGACACAACGCGGCGGGGGCGGCGACGGCTCCCACAGTGCGGGCGCACCCGCTCTGCGCGAGCAAAATTCCGCTTTCGTCTTTATTTGTTTCTTCTCTAATTCAGCTATGGTGCTCATGTGCGACATGTGAATGCCTTCGCTATGTTGTTGCGGTTAGTAGGCCTAAAACGTGTATTATACTACTACATTCAGTTGAGACATTTTTAAGAAGATGTGCTCCCTTTTTTTAAATCTATGAATATGAGACGATACTCTCAATTGGAAAAAAAGAGGGGGGCGAACTTTGGCTTGAAATAAGTTTGGGGCATGTACAGTTTTTGGATAAAATTGAGGAATTATTATCGGTGGTTGTTTACTGATAAAATAATGATAATAATTAATAGTCGATTTCATTTCATACACAGATCCATTATATTTTTAAAGCGCAGCTAAGAATGTGTAATAGACATTACACGTCTTACATATTGTTCTTTACCAAATCTCCATTGTAGAAAAGCAAATTCAGAGTATTCGGTACCTAGAGAGCTTCCGTGACACGAAACCCATCAGATGTCGATAGGCTGAAGCACGCGGGTCTTGGTCGTGTTGGCGTCTTTGATTCGCGTTCGCTTTCGCTCGGCCGGGTGGCTGCTCCGCCAGTGCCACGCGCCCACGGCGGATCTCGGCCGTGCCCCGCTTTTCAATTGTTTCGCGTGGCGCGGGCGGGGGCGATAAGCAGCGTGCGGTTGCGCCGTCGCTGTCGCCCCAGACGCGCCACTCGGCTCGTGAACTGCGTCCGCGAAGGACGCGGCTGCTGATCTCGCTCGCGGCCGCCTGGCCATATGCCCAGCGACGGATTGCAGGCGGCGCTGATTTGAACTGCTCTTTTGTTTCTATCCTGTGTGAGTGGGGTTCTCAGGTGGCGTTGAGCAGTCGATAGGCGGTTTCTTTGATTCTGAATCCAGTTCGTGAAATTGGTAATTGTTATAGAATGCGAGATGACTTGATAACCCAAATGGAAACGCATTCGATATATTGTTCATGGATTGCAACATTGAACATGTTCAGTGCCCTCTCAATTGATTTTTCACACTGAAACCTAGTATAGATTTTATGGAAATTGTTCTTTTGTTGACAGATGACCCGTCACCCGACCACTGACCAGCCCCTGAATAGCATTTTTCTTAATTTAGCCTTTTAACGAGATCACATTCAGGAAAATTGTAAGTACACAGTAGACCGAATTTCCAGTAAATAAAATTGTTATTAGCGACATAAAAATAATTCTGTCTCGAAGATATCGGTGGGTGGGGATATCCGGAAATCGAGTAACAATAAACTGTACTGATATGATATCACGGCTGTTATCTTAATTTGTGTCATTTCTTCTAATGAGACGGCTGATATGAACGTGAACTAACGTTAAATTCTTTGAAATAGCAGAGCCTTTCATACATCACCGTACCTTCCTGCAAGAATATGTGCTGCAGAGAAATATCAATATCAGAAATTAGGGTAATTTACATTCTCCGTAAGTTTTCCTCTGAGTGTTTATGTTGCATCCGGAATCTAACCCCTGAGCTCATCTTAGACCTAACCCTTGGAAGTGTTCGAAGTGCTAGAAAAACGAGGTGAATCTGTACAAGAAAATAGAGGCCCATTTAAATTTCTCTATCCTAATCATCTGAAGTCTAGTAATAGTCACCAACTTCTGGTAAAAAAGAAAAATCCTCCATTTAGCACCCACCTCATTAAAATACCACTTTTTTAAAGGAACCAACAGTGGTTGCATAATATAGGTTTTACTGTACACGTGTTTTCGCTGGAGGTTGGAATCACGCGCTTAAAAATTGATGGATTAAGTTTGATTTGATTGATTAGTGATTCCAAGTGCGTCAACGACACAGGTTGTTATTCCCGTAAGTGTAGCGCATGTTCTCCTAGGGAGGGGCGGTCATTTTCTCCCGCTATATGGTGAGATCTGACGCCGACCTACCGCCGACTAGTGATGTAAATTGATTGTTTAAAGAGTATTACTAAAAAGACTATGCGAATTTCGTTACTACAGTTTTGAAATGTTATAAATTAATGGTTATAACTTAAAATTAGTATTTTTAGAGTTGTGCCAGTGTTGCAGCCCATGCGTATTATTGGATTTATTTGGAGGTGCGTGAGAAGTAAATCAGCTGTTGACGGTTTATTTCAATTTAGTTTACAGTGACGCTACAGTGTCTCTACAGTGACGTCACTTGTGACGTTAAAACTCCCGATTGCATAAAACCGTCAACGGCTGATTCACTTCAAACGTACCTCGAAATAAATCCAAGTATAGATAGCGCTCGGTTGAAATGCTCTGATTCTGAAAGTGAGCGTGTCCAAGTGGAGAAGCCGCCCACGCCCTCGGCCGCGTCGCCCTTCCGCCCTGACCTCCGCCCTTCGTGCGGGCGGAACCGGAAACGGCCTCCCGGCCACCACGTGACCTCTGAGGAAACGCTCTCTCGAACAAAAGATCCGCCGCGCTCCGCTGCCCACGGTGGTTGGGCCAACGCGAGAATGCGCTCGAAATGATATTGTGAACAGCCAATTTGGTTTGTTCCACTTTTTGTGTTCTTACAGCGTGCGAAGTAAAATTTGCAGGCTTTGCGAAGTAATCGTCGATATGAAGATTGAATCGGGATAAATGGTGAACTAACTTGCAGGTCACGGCGAAGTGAATGTATACTTTATACAATGCTATCAAATTGTTCATTGTAGAATTAAATCACTGATGTGTAAAGTACATGCTTTGTATATCGTTTACAAAATGACAGTGCTGGTCACTGTTGAATTGACTATTGTTTTTAAACAATTCCAATACTATTTATATTGACCTTCCAAAATGGTTGATATATATGGTTTACTATATAAGGTCAATCAATAACATAATATGAACCGTGCATTTCTATTCGTAGCAGTACATGCGATTATTGATTATAATTATTACTCTTTAGGTTTCTAACATTAGCACACGATAAGTAGCTAGAAATTATCAATTTCACATCCAGTTATAATACGAGGAATGGGCCTTGATTAAAAGCCTATAGTACAGATTCCGAAGAATGAAATTTGCTTTGTGTGCTTGAATGCTAGAATCGAATGACGTCGCACTTGGCCTTCCAGGAACGCATCTTGGCGCTGACCTACATCGGACCATCGGACTGTGATAGCCATCTGAAACGGCCCGCTGACTTTTCAGCCGTGACGTTTAAACTCTTGACCTCTTAACTTGCAATCAGATGAGCCATCTGAATTGCCCATGCTCGTCTCAATCAAAGTGCGACGTATTGAAGTTCTGTAAGTAATTGTGGACTTCATCAATGTTAAGAGTTTTGATTATTCATGATCTTCATGATCTTCATGAATGTTGGACCTTATTTTCGATGAATTGATGTTTACGTCGAGTGACAGTTGTTTTTTTTTCAACAAATATTCCTTACCATATCTGTCGGGAATTTTATTTTCATCGGAGAATTATAATTTTATTTTCAATTTTTAAAACAATAACCTAGATAAGGCACATGAAACATGCAAATGTGTATTTGTTATTA
Organism: Gryllus bimaculatus; assembly: GCA_017312745.1. Lineage (NCBI taxonomy): Eukaryota > Metazoa > Arthropoda > Insecta > Orthoptera > Gryllidae > Gryllus > Gryllus bimaculatus. The sequence goes on from BOPP01000164.1 coordinate 2,536,594, forward strand.
TTTGGAATCGACTGTTTTAGTACAGGTTCAACTTGATAAATTTTTATTTAAAAACTTTTTTTTTAAAAACGTTCAAATTTCATGCATTAAACTTTTTTCCGAAAACATTATTTTCCTATTCAGTCAGAAGTGCATTTCGTAAGAAAACGTGCATTTCGAGAAGATCCGTATGTTTTGCTTAGTTGTGAATGATGCCTTACAGTAAAATATTTACCTTGAATTATTATTAACATTATTTTCATTATTTTAAATTATATACTTCTATGTGGGCCAATTGTCATTCCATGACAAATGCTTCTCCTGATAGCGCTCCTTCAGTGAAAGAGAAATATAAACATTTCTGCGTTTCATTCTCCACTTCTCTGTCCCTGACCAGAGCACACTTCTCAGATATTGAGGTGTTCAAATCAACAAATATCCAAATATCTGCAGGATTAGCAAACATAAAAACACTGGAGAAAGATGGGGAGCATCTGACAACCACCAACGCTAGAGATATGAAACGAGATCATTCACCTGGGATTGAATACACAGGGTTTCGGAACCTCTCGAGAATTCTGATACAGGTACTCCGCCCCGAGTGAACACCATTTTTTGGACAGCATTGGAGCAGAGGAGAAAAAATTAAGTTGAAGAGGGTTTCGGAGCATGCGCTGCAGGTAGTTCTGTCCTATCGCTTGGCGTAGCTTCAATTTCTTGGCTTGGCAGCGGAAGAGCAAGGGGCCTAGGAAACGCGCGTCGCGTCACGGCCATCTGGGAGCGGTAGGGTCATCAAGAGGCGCCTCGCCTCGTGACCTGACGATCGTTTATTGTCTATTTGACGGCTGAGAGGCGTGGCCGGTGCCATTTGGACTTCCATTGTTGTGGGATTATGGAAGCGGTGATTCATTTGTCTGGAACAAGGTGTCGCTGTTAGGAGCAGGTCGTTCACCCCACTAAGCGTTCGCTCCCCTTGAAACTACTTCCTGATGCTTTTGTCAGTGCTCAGTGCTACTGCTTTGAAAGAATGTGCACGATTGTAGCTTGGTTTCTGGTCGTGGTAATTAATGGCGGAGATATTTTGCCCCATGGTTGGTTCCTAAAGATTGAAATGGAATGAATATTCGCGCACTGTGCCCTTTCAGTGCGCTTCTAATCCACATTCAGGGAAGCTGGGTTATAAAATATGAGGAACGTTCCTAATTGCTCTATCGCTTAAAATAAATCGAAATTTCCCTGCATTTTAGATTTCATTCGGATGTAATTAGTAGTTTCCTACAGACGAGTTTAGTAGTATTATCAACGTGGGCTGTGTGGACATTGATGGATGCATTTTTATTTGCTTAATAACTACTCCTAAAATGTAATGCATGTTTCTGGTAGACACATGCCCTTCGCTTGCGAGTGATTCAGATGGCATTTTCTGGAGTTAAGAACAGGTATCACTTGCTGTTTCTTTGTTGGATGCGTATAATTTAATACCTGTTTTTGGCTGTCTTGAGACAAAATTCTATTGAAAGAATCTGAATCTTAATGTAGTTATGAAAGAAGGATTTACGTCGATATTTAACTCCGGTTACAAGTAATTTGAAAAATGAAGGTTATTAGCACTACTTAGTTTCTGCTAAAAGGAGGATATACAACCCTATAATATCTTTACATTCCTGATGAGTGAATGTTCATAAAATGGTTCAACTAGGCATCTCATTTGTAGTGGTATGAGATTATAAAGATGTTTATTCATCAAGGATAAATAATAAACCATGTATCAAATAATGCCACAATTATTTTATTTCCCTTATTACCTGATATTTGTTTTCGAAAGAATCTGCCATACATGAAGGTAAACCATGCACGTTAAGCCATGCATTAGGTATTTACTTGCCCTATTCGGTAATGCATCAGTCACGTAATGAAACGGATTCAGGAACCGTCCGGAAGACAAAACACTGCATCATTTTTTTATACACGATTATCTTGTCAACCCGAGACTTCAGCGAATTATGGTAACAAATATGTAGCATTTACTAATAACATAATAAACAGCTGTCGCATGACTGAATTGAGCTCCTTTCACTCGAATAAGATAGACCGTCCCCTTTAATGGGATAGAATTGCTGTGAAATAGGTGTGAGGGAAGTTGATGTGTGTCTTTTAAGAAGAGGGTAGAGATCAGCGTGCCAGAAGTGTCCGGGTACCAAGATAGTGTTCATTATGTTATTCTTTAACTTTGTGTGTGTATCACCTTCCTTACGAAACGCAAGGACGGACAGGGGAAATTGAAATTTTAAAAAATCTGTACCTGTCCTTTTTCTCTTATCTGCTATTATTCTGTAAACTGCCGGAGAGATTACGTTGCAAGTCATTCTATTACTCGTCTCAAAATGTTGGCTATTTGAGTAACCGGGCAATTAACTTTTTATGGTAAATAAATTAAAATTTTTCATCAACTGCGGGAGGGGGAGATAAAAGCGATCTTTAAATCATGCTTTTGAATCAACTGTTGTATCTTGCTGCAGGTGTAAGAAAGACTAGCATATAAAAATGACTGGATAAATTATCTTCACAAAGGCCTTGTGGAAGCAAAGTATTGTTCGAAAACTCTGTTTAGACGGAAGTAGATGACTTGTAATCATCTCATTTAATCGCAAGTTTGTAAAGTTTTCTCTCTAAGGGCGTCGTGGATCTGGAGCAACGCGTTCAACGAGAGCATACATTCACGAGCTGGTTTGTGCACAGACATGTACAATACGCAAAATGCAGATGGGGTAACTCCCCATGTGGAGTACCGGCAAGACGAAAGCTTAAAGGTCAGGACCTTGGGTGATATATGTCCATGCGCCTGCTTGCCGCGGTGAAAGTGTGTTAGAACAGGTCGTACGTACCAACGCAGTGCGTTGACCCGAAGATCGCAAGTTCGAACCCCTCCGTGGGGCACATGCCTCGCAGTTTATTTCAAATCATGTATCACATAATTAGGAACTGAAAGTAAGAAGGCCAAGGACTTACTAACTTGTAAAAAAAAACAGAGTATTAATGAGTTTCGTTTCTCAAAATCCGTACGTTTTGTCCATATCACTAAGTCTCGCTTTAAAGTGTTATTTCATTTCAAAATGACACAGTAAGTAATATGCAGCGTGTGCACTCTGGCATATTAATTGTACCGCATTGTAAGACCTTTGTACTGCATTTTCTTGCGGTCTGTGGATTGTAAATTGCGCCGATGTAGCGTCTCGTGAATGGCCTGCGCTCTCGGACATCGGGCTCAGTTTTGGGCATGTTTTGCGCACCCGTAAGAGGGAGGGAGTGGAGGACTAATTGTTAGAGCAGCAGAAGAGCCGGGGAAGTAAAATTTTGTCGAATTAAATGTTTTCTCATTAGACGTCTCGCTACATATTGTAACGTATTAGCCAGCGTGCCTCATGGCATCCATTTGCGGACGCTTGGTTGCGGATTAGCCTTGCCACGGGAAGTAGGGTTTTTCCGTAAAGGGAAGAACGCGGAGACGGGAGACACAAGGCTTTGGGTGTCTTCCAGTTTCGGCTTATAGAAGCTTTCTCATGTTATAACAAAGCGAGGGGGTGCGTGACGTAGTAGTCACGTGTAGCCTCGCCTATATAACAGAGTGCAGAGCCAGTAGGCCAGGTTCTGGAGACGTGGAGAACCTCGTGCGTGTGCACAAAACTTGGCGCAAGACGGTGCATATCGAGCCAGGCGCGAGGCTGGAGTCATTAGTTTTGACGAGCCTGCGACTTGTAATGTCCCTTGGGGTGACTGGCGGTCACGGGGCGAGCGATGCTGTGTGCGTGCTCCAGGTGAAGAGTGGTTGAGTTGCCACGATTCACGTGTGTAATTTCCGATTCTCAATCGGATAAGATCGCTCCTGCGATCGAGGCAAACCAGCCCGTTGGTGGGCGCCAGAACGGATTTGTGTCCAGCGTGACATCCGGTCACGGAAGCCTAGGCTTTGTGGCGCGCTTCAAAAGTAAGTGAGTGGCGATGCCACAATCAAAACCATCTTCGATCGGGTTGGATCGCTCCGCGTATCAGGGATAGTAGGTCTATTCAGAGTCTAGGTGTAAGTAAGATATTAAGTGTATATATTTGTTTTGTTTTCTTGTATAAATATATTTGTTTATACGAAAAGCTCTGTGTCTGTGTCGCTGTGAGTATCCATGAACGTCACAATATTTGTTCATGGGTGGATTTCCCCATCCCTCGAGGATAAACTTCGACACTAATCGGGGACGCTCGACTCGGGAGGGGTGCTGGTGAGAATCGCATCATGGAAGTGTGGTTCTTGATTGAATAAAGATACAAAATATCGATACTAGCTAGGAAATCTATGTTGAAACGGAGTCGTCTGTATTTGTATTAGGCAGAGTAATGTCCTTACTGATCAACAAAATGCATGAACTGTTTTTGTGTGTGACGTCAGCTGGATGGATGGCAAAGAGTATGTAACGTGTAAGAAAGAAACCCCGATGCAAGAATTTTATTTAATTTATCCTGTAATCCTTTTGCTTCTTTAGTTTTGTAGTGATTGGAACGCTGCTTAACCGTTGAAACCGAAAGTGTCCGTGCGTTGAAGCGAGTGGTGCGCAGCGGCGTCGCGTGTAGGCGAGGAGGGAAGCGGGAGGGGGAAGGGTGGAAGGGCGGGGGCGGCCCGGGGGCGGCGGGCGCTCACGTGTGAGGCGGTGAGAAGGCGCGCGGCGAGGCATTGTGGCCCGCGCGGGCGGACAATGTCGACGTGGCTCGCTTCCGAGGCAGAGCGAGAGCGCTCACTTCGGAGGAAATTAATTTTCTTTTCGGTGGACAAATTTTTGAGTACGCCCAAGGAAATGAAAGATTTAACTGTATGTGTTGTAAAATGTGAATGTTGTGTGTTAATTTTTTGGAAGTGTAATTTAAAATAGATGAATACCCAATGTGAAGAACAGTTCTTCATATTTGCTGTTTTAATCAAAATGATTACTGCACGGCAATTGCATTTATTACCGACAAAAGTTGTGTTCGTTTTTTCAACATTCACTCAAAATGTTAATTGCAGGATTGTTTGACAACACAAGTAGAAAATGCATTTCTGAGAAAACTATGTACTCAAATCAAGTAATATTTAAATAAATAATCTCATTGCGTTGATTCGCTTTTTAACACATTTCACACTTTGGATACTTTTTCCAAACATTAATTTATGTATTTTGAATTTGACATAGTGAACTGCGTTAACTCCGTAGGAGGATACTTCTTCACTTCTAGTTTGTCGTGGCGGAATAGCGAACTTGTTATAACATATGATGCTTCTAGATTATCCCAACCTTTGCATATACGTGTGTGTGTAGAGTTTGGCACCAAAACTAAAGAACAATAAAGTTAAGCATTTAGCCATATGCGCAGAATTGCGCAGATGAAGAAGGGGTGGAGAAGGCGAGTGGCGGATCCACGACGGGGGAATGGGGAGCGGGGCATGGACTCCTTAAAGGCGTGTTTTTCGTTCTTTCATTTGGCAAATTGATTTAAATATTTAATGTTAGAATAAGGCAATTATTTAAAAAATAATATTTCCATAATATAATTACTACACTACAAAATAATTAAAATTTAATAACAGATATGTTTATTATTTAAGTAAAATACATACTCCCCCGGAATGATCGCTGGAATCCGCCCCTGCCGCAGGCAAGGACGCAGCGCTGCCGTGGCGTGCGTGCCGGACCGGGCCGGGGCGTGCGCCCCACTGGGCGTCGCAACGGTGCAATTGCGCGCGCGGTGGCGACCGCGGGGCGTTTTCCCAGGCGCGACCTTGCAGCGTGGGAACCTCTCCACACGCTCCGCTCCGCGCAGCCGCCGCCGCCGCGACGGAGGCGAGCGAAAATGAACTCGGGGGAATTTCGCGTAGGAAGTTTGTGTCCAGTTCTCTGAACTAATTAAGTGCTGCAATTAAATACAAGAGGGGGCCATGACATGGCGGTTTAACCTTTTTTTGGTAACTAAACGCACGCCACCCAAGTTTTCGCCGTTACATAAATTCCTTTGCATGAAGGGAATAGTATCAAATGATGTTAAAGGCAAACCAACTAAACTTAAAGAAAGTTTACGCTTTAGGAAAGTTGGTTTTATATTGAAGTTAGTTACATTTCAGCCGTTTGGATGGCAGAGCTGACCAGGACGGACAAGGCCGGATCGATAGTGGGCGAGGTGGGAAGAGGGCGAGACGGGAGCAAGGAGGGGCGAGATGGGGTAATTTGGGAGAAGGACGGGTCGATGCGATGTGGGGACGAAGACGGGGACGCGGACGGGACGAGACGGTACGAAACGGGTCGGGACGAGACGGTCGAGACGGGACGAGACGTGGACGGGGCGAAGACGGACGAAGAACGGGACGGGACGAGAACGGGGACGGGTGGGACGAGACGGGACGAGACGGGACGGAACGGGTCGGGACCGAGACCGGACGAAAACGGAACTAGGCAGGGCGGATGAGGCGAGATGGACGGGGCGAACGAGGTGGGACAAGCCGAGTAGAGGCCTGGTGGGACAGCTACTGTGAAACGGACGGGCGGGGACCGGCGCAGGGTTGGAGCGCGTATCTGTGCGGGATGCGATGGGGCGAGGAGCGGCCCGAGCGGAGTGCGTTGGAGTGGTGACGGGGCGGGGCGGGGCGGGGCGGGGCGCGGGGGGGCGGGCCCGCGGCGGGGCGGGCCGTTCGTTCGTCTGGCGGGCGCCGGTGGCGGCGGCGGCGTCGCCTCGTCGCACCGGGCCCGCGCCGAAGGCCGGCCGATTCTTCGCGTGCCCGCTCTTTTTATGCCGCGCCTCCTCTCCTCTCTCGGCTCTCCCCTTCTCCGCGCTTTGCTACGCCCCCGCCCGCTCGCGCCCTCCCCGCGCGCGCTCCAAAGGCGGGGAAGAAGAAAGCAGTCCTCGCGGTCAGCACTCGCACGATTACGGAACATCTCAGAGCTTGGAATGAGCAAATAAATGTGGAGATGCGTAAAAGTCTCTGGGGAACCACTAAGAGAAAGTACTTTATTTTTTAAACACATTTCATGTATTAATGTCTTTCAGTTAGTGAAAATCATGAAATACATTGTATTTAATATTCATATCACAGTTATTCGCAAATCCAATGTCACAAAAGTGTGTTTCTGCATTCTTGGTATTATAATTGGCAAATCAAGAAATTTTTAGTGCATTTTTGTGCTAATCAAAACCTTGTTTGTGCTACAGTCAGGAAGCAGTACCAAAAGTAATATGAAGTTTGGAAACAACTTTCTGTTATAGAAACGTAGTCGCTTAACCTGTTTAAACATTTATATTAGCGTCTTCTTTAATTACGCCTTTAATTGAACAATTATCACATTTTGATCATTGTTATGTATATAGCCATTCAATTCGGTTTTATTAATTTTACCTACGATTGTTTTGCTCGATGCATGCAATGTATTTACGAAGGGTTTTGTTTCTGTTTTCAGCGTGAGTTAACTGCCCAATGTTGACTTTAAGCTTCTGCTGGGCTGAAGGGTAGTTTTTGCTGCGATTAATGTACTCATGCCTTCCTTTCCGGGACCTTGAAGCTTATATGCTAGGCAAATGAAATTTGTTTTCAATTAAAGATATTGGGAGGTTAAATCTTATCACGGTGTGTACTCTGTTGAAGTATCCACCTTTCTCGTTATCATTTAGTTCTTATGTGGTTACTTGAGCATTGCACTACTCGCTTTCAGGTTTAGTTTCAATATTGCATTTAGAATGTTTCGAAAGTTGTAGAGGCAGAAAAGGACGCTGAAGGAGCATGGATGTTAAATCGTAATATTGATTTCCATTACAAAAGAAATATAGAACAAACATTAAGAGATTGTATTGAATGTTTTCAATAAAATATACGCAAAAAACCATGTGATCACTTACAAAGTTCAAGGTGTGCTACGTGCTCTAAGCTGACATGGAAACGAAATTGGTAAAAATAAAAATAAATCACGTATGATTCGTTGTACTTAGTTTTTTCAGAGTACGTGAGTATTTATACCTCTGAAACAACAATTATACTAAAAGTAGCTGTAATTTAGTAGTGTTCCTCCTTATAATAGTTATTCAGCTTGTGGCGCGGTGAGGTGTGGCGGAGGCGTGCATGCGTGGGAAGCCGTGGCGTATGTCCGCGCCTTCTAACTAATTGGGCCACGGCTCCCCAGCGCCCCCGCCCCCGCTTTGCACAGTGCTTTCGCGTGACGGAACCGGGCGTAATTGCTTTATTGGCGACTGCGGGCGGGCGGCGGGCGGGAGGCGCGCCGCCACGGAGCCGCAATGCACAGATGCTCACAGTTGGACCCGCTGCCTTTGTGTGCGCGCTCGGGACGACCTGCCTCATTTTTTCACCACTCGTCACCCAGGTTGTGCACTACATCTCTTTGGTTCCTCCAGAAGTAGGTCGTGCTACTGACAAGTAATAACAGGTTTCTCGCTTGATCTTATTGAGTAAATAATTTTGGTTGAAATGCAGTGGATTAGGAAAATGAAATGTTTATGGATCATACTGTAGACTCACTCGTGTTATTCTTGTCTTATTTATGATTATGGTCTTTGGACGTTTACAAATGAAAAGATGCTAGTTGCAGGCCAAACGTAATAGGTAGGTTTGCAGAGCAAACTAAAATTTCGATTTGGATTTCGCTCTGCGTTTGGCAGACTTAGAAAATCCTACTTAATGCCTTCTCTCTCAACTCTCGCTTTCCTTCCGAGTCCTTTAAGTCCAAAGCGAGTGGGCGTTCAAATCGCCCAACTGCCATTGTTAGCTCAAAGCCGGCGGAGAGAACGGAACAAATGAACATCGATAGTCGACTGCGTTGCCTCCCCCCGGCCGGGGTTTTTTTTTTAAGTGCGTAATTTAATTTGTTTAGGCCGTTCCCCCACCAGCCGCGCAGACAGCGATCCTCGGCGCCGCGGATTTTTAGCCGTGGGAAAATTACTGATCTCGCGACCGGTGCCCCGCCCCGATAGATGGCGCCCGCGCGGACGGGTCCGGACTTGGGTCGGAGGATGTAAATTACCGCGCTCTCCGGGCGAGGGCTGTTGCA
>BOPP01000164.1:2553413-2592550 GCA_017312745.1 Gryllus bimaculatus
CCCTGCCCGCCCAGCATCTCTTCCACCCTCTGCTTGCCCCGCCGCTCAAGTGCATGCCCGCCCCGCCCTCACGCATCGCGACGGCTGGCTCCATTCCACCCCTACATCTCCCCCAACCCCGCCCACGCGTCCGTTCTCGGCTCCCCTGCGCTGGGCGTATTCCTTCTGGGTCGCGAGATCAATTTTTACTAAGCTGTTTACGTGCTTCCACGTTTTAGCCATTTTACATGCCAACGTTGAACACCATCGCTTAAAAATTTGTGGAAACAAAACACCTATCACGAGCATATTCGTACCTCGCTGACTTCACATACACAATTCCCACGATTCAGCCATGTTCACTTGTGTTAGAGTTTTTTTCTGGACTGGTGCGAGAGCATCTATTGACGCTACTTATGAATCGAAAAAAGTTTTCGTTCCGAAACCCGGTTTGAACGAAACGGGATTCAATGGGGCTCTGCTTTCTCAGCCAACGAAACGTGAAATGGTATTAGCTGGGGTGAGGGGAAGACTGAGCCAGGGATGCAGCCGGAAGATTCTCCCGCCACTTGTCCTGCGAGGACCCTCCCCATTCTACCCGTCTCGCCCGAACCTCGCCTTCGCTCCGCCCCCGTCCGTTCTCGTGGCGTGAGCATTGAGCTTGTCCCGGCTGGAACAGTGCCTCGCTGGAGATTTCCTAGTGTGGGCTCAACAATACAAGTGAGTAACGCCGAGAACCTTGGCAACCTGACGGTAGGTAATTTTCCGCCGGACTTTTATATGTGGATTCCAGAGTATTCCTAAGAATCTCCTTCACCCAATCCTGCTCAAAGGTCGGCACGCCAGTGTCCCAACTGGTGGGTTAGCAGGTTGAACCGACAACCAGGAGCTTGATCATTGCCTACTCACTGCCTCTACCTTGAAGCTCACGGTGTGAGTTACACCGTGAAAGTGAGGGCCCGGGTGGTCGTGTACGACTCTCCACCAGAGACCATTCCTACCTTCGCAGACACGATCCCCCCCTGCGGGGATCGGCGAGCCCTGCTGGAGCGAGATACCTGGTTGGGGACGCTCCGACGGTACGATGCCTCGGATCTCGCCATACAGCGGGACCAACATCACGGCCCGATCAAAACATGCACTACGCTTACGGGACTAATGACTCGGTATGTTGTATTGCCCGGAATCACTATCAATCAATCAATCAATCAATCGATGAACCTCCGTCTGGGCGCCCCGTCCGGCCCTTTGCGCCCCCGCCCCACGCACTGGCCCGCCCGTGGGAAGCGAGAGCGCAGGCGGCGTGGGCGTGGGCGACGGCGCGGTGCATGCTGTGCACGTCGCGGGCCGTCCGCGTTGCGCCATCGCAGCGGACACGGACGCGCAGACGGCCTTGCGCGCGTGCGCGTGCGGCGGCGCTTTCCTCCTCGTGCGCCGTGACGCGCGCGCGCGCGGGCCCAGATGGGAGATGAGCTCAGCGGCGCCTCTTTAGGCGCAGGGAGATGCCAGCCTGGATTACGTCCCCCCTCCCCCACTTCTTATCAGTTGCCTGAGAGAAAGTGTTCCATTTCGGAGTACAGGACTGCTGCCGAAAAAATACATTTCTTAGAACATAATAATGTGAGTTGAATTAAATAGTGTCTGAAATGTTTAGTTCACTACCCCTATGATGCCACAGTTTTCTCCCATATTGAGCATCACTCGATGATTCAGTATCTGGAGAGGTTTGACCTTGTCTTACATATACAATTCCGTTCGCTTTCTAAGGCCAATGTTGTGTTTCGTCGTTGTGTAGCAGATATTGCGGCTCCTTTGAGACGATTTTCTGAAGATTTTTTTTGCTTCTCCTGCTTCCTATCCCCTTTTAATGACGACATACTCTTTTCTCGTCGTAGGCATAATCATCACTTCCATCTTTGCGGTTAAAATTCACTTATAAAACACCGTGGAATGATTAGAATTGGGATGCGAGTTAGTAAAGATGAATGTGTAAGGAAGCATTTCCAAAGTACGGAGTGGGTTGACACTAGGGTTGCCAACCGTCCTCAATTTGGGAGGACAGTTCTTTATTGACGTCAATTGTCCTGTTGTCCTCCTTTGTATTTTAAATGTCCTCCTTTTAGTAAATTTTTAACTTTTATTGTCATTTATTTTATTACATTACTAACATCTGCTACGTTGTAAAGTTTATTGTTTAATTTCGAAAAGAACACATAAATATCCTTTTTCTTAATGCTGAGCAACACACATACGATAGTGTCTCCTAACGACAATAATAAAAGACGCTCAGACCGTGTTCATCTGCATTCTGTGAACGCATCTTTTCCCTTGAATTGCAAATAGAGAGAAGAAAGAAATAGAACTGATGTTAGTCTAAATTAATTATTTATAAATCAAAAATAAGTCTGTTGATGCGTTTTTTGTTGTTGTTTTTATTGTGTGCGTTTTTTTGGGGGTGGCAGGGGAGGGGGGCTTGTCGAGTATCCTCCCTTTTACGCAAACATTGTTGGCAACCCTAGCTGAGAGTGACGCTGTGGCTGTGAAGGGGCGCCCGGCGCAGCACGGAGCGGAGGCGCGTTTTCGGACGCGCGCCTCCAGCGCCCTGCACTTTCTCCCTGAGTTACGCGCGGCGCGTGCGGCGCGGCCTCCGCGCTCCCTCCGCTCCTCCCGGGCGCGCTCTTGCCCCCGCGCGCCAAGCGGCCTTCTTCAGGGCTCCAATCGACGAGTCTTCTAGGCCGGTCGTGATTGGCTGACAAAAAGGAGGGAGTCTTTCGGTCCCCGGATTGGACGTAAGGGTGCAAGCTCTATATAGGAAGCAGTTCCTGTTTTTTCTCCGCGAATGCTGTGTGGGAGTTAACCGGACCAGGCCACTGAACATGTCTAGATTTTGCAAAATATATATTGTATCCGACAAATCTCTTAGCATGAATACGGCAACTATGCGAGGTTTTATTAGACATTCTTACACTTCTGGAATGTCGAAAATGAGATAACAGTCAGTTCTGATTGGAGGGCATGGAAACACGAAAACGATTCTGAGTCAAATAGCCTCTACATTGACGTGTTTTCCTGTATAAGAAGCTAATAAGTAGGTTTTATCGTGCCTGTCGTAATAATGACAAAAGAAAAATGAAGTCCAGTAGACAGAGAAATGTCTGAAGAGGATGAGAAGAAGGGGGAATTTAAAAAAAAGATGATAAAGTGAAGAAAAGGAAGGCGAGGGTTGGGTCAGCTTTGGGGAAATAAATTTTGATGTACGTGATGCCGATGCCAGAACTTCCAGTAGTGGACGCGGTGTTAAGAGGATCACATCTCTCGATACTTGAGCTGGGATACTTGAAACGTGATCCGATATTCCGCTAATCTATAGATCTTCATATTGATTGTAGATAACGCGTGGAATCCGGAATCGCCCAAATCGTAAAATCCGCAGCCCCTTTCTTCTCGGCAACGCTGTCGGCGGCGGCGGCGGCGGCGGCGCCGGGGCACGGCTACTGGGCAGCGCATTCCGCACAGGGTCGCCCTCCGCCGCCGCCGCCGCCGCCGCCGCCGGTCGGACTCGCTCGTCCGGTCGCGCACTTGGCGAGTTCCCGTCCGACCTCCGGCGAGCGAGCGAACCGTGTCACGTACGGCCATAAACGGCGGAGCAGGCGGAGGCCGACGAGGGGCGGGGGTGGAGGAGGCTGAGGGGCAGACTGGAAGCGCCGCGGCGGAGCCCATTGGGGGGGCAGGGAGTCTCTGTCTCTGGCAGGGAACATGTTCCCCTACATTTCAACTAAACCCAGAAGTTTTATTGTAATTTTTATTTTTTTTAGTAAAGAAGCTTTCAGTATAATATTGTAGCGATGATATTTACTAGTTACATAACAGTGCTGTCTAACTGGCAACCCACGGTGATATTTATTGTGGCGTGTTTATTAGATACACGTGAAAGTCCCTTAAATGTGGGACAAGAATATTGTGCCAGGAGCACGTGCCCGGTCGGGGTCAACATCCCCTTAATGTAAAAATAGTTTAAGTTTAGGCTTGGGGATTATTTCGTAGTAAATTCAAAAATTCAGAATCAGTCCAATGTGTTTCGCTGCGTTATGCATCGTACGACCTAATGTCACTCATGGTTTGGTGCCGTTTCAGAGCAGCCGTGTAAACTGCCGAAATCAACAATACGGTGTCACGTGTCGATCGTCCTGGTAATGAAAATATGGCCCACAACCGTATTAAAGGTTTTAGTTGTGGTCCTTGAGGCCTTGCGAGATGAAGATCTCTGTTATACAATATTTAGATTGTGAAAGGACGGGAAATGATTTAATGAAGAAAAATGTTTTGCTGGTGTCAAAAAGAAAGAAAAAACGCGCGAAAGAAACCAATATTATGAAGAAGCTCCCGAACGGCGGGGTAGATTGTAATACGGCTATCCCGCCTGCATTTTTCTACCTAATGAGACGAATAACCGCATAGCTCCAGCCACTTCTCTTCGAACAGCCGCCGCCGCTGTCTCTGGGCTGTTGTTGTTTTCAAAGTTTATTATCAGAGTACTTTATTGAATTGAGTAGCGATGTCTTATCTTCATTTTTGTAATCTACCGCGAGCACCTTGCGCACTTCAATAAATTAATTTGAAAAAAAAAATGCATGGCTTTTAACTAAAATTCTTCTGAGGTACTTGCATTTAAATCCTTTCCTTTGATGCTCGCACTGAAAACAGGGAAGTTGCTTGTCACGCTGAAAAAGTGTACATTCAATATGGGATTGTACTGCTCGGCCGGACGGAAGAAAAAAGTGTGAATGTGTCACGAGGTAAATTAGGCACGTTGTTGCGCGGCATTTACGTTCAGAAAAAGAGTAGTATTTCTTTAAAAATGCCATATTCGTCTCAATGCGTTTTCTGTTTAGTATATACACCACAGGTGTCTGAATTCGTCTCTTTATTACTCGTACAGTATTATGATTAAATATAAAACTATGACATTGTGATTTTTCGTTCAAAACCATTTATGTACACTCATCTCTTAAAGCAGCTACTTCTGATATTATTTCTAACGTAAATATAAGAATCATATGCATAAGCTATAGCGATTACCTTTCTCTACAGACTGCGAGGTAAAATTTTGGAATTTGGAAAATGTTAAGTTCATTAGGAGATAACCAATGTACTGCAAAGCAAAGAATATCTATTTGATTTAAATCACTCCGTAGAGCTGCCTTTTGTACTGTATTTAAATCGTCCGTAGTGTAAAGATTTTCCGCGCTACGCTCGTGAAAACAATTTTACACTACCATTTCAATGAAACTGCTCAAATGATATGTGCGTAATTTGTAGAGTACTTCAAGACAACGAACAATCCTTGGTGAACAGTGAACATAGGAATGGTTATGGGGCTAGCAACATATTCGAATACTAAATGGGTTTTATTTACGTCGGCAGAATGTATGTTTTTGCACTCACTTTCTTACAGGACAGAAATGACTATTTTGAAAGAGAGGTAAGAATACAAACAAAGTACTGCAGCCAAAATGTGAATGTTTTGAACTGTTTCCATTACCAGTGTTGACCAAAACGCTTCATATTTCAGTTTTGATACAATGTCTACCATTTTGAAAGATATACTCGTTTTCGAGACTTGTTTCCGAGGCACAGCAAATAGGTAAAGAGTTGACCAATAGTAAAGATATGACCAGTTGACACTCTGGCCAATGTGCAACGAGTTGAGTTTTGCTTCCTGCGAGAATCGCGCGATTTTTCCCTCACTTTCCTTTCCAGCTAATCCTCTTTCGCTTGAGAAGACATAGCTGGACCTCCGTTTCTTTCATGCGGTGTCTCGGAAGGAGTAAACATTTGAGTTAAATTTGGATTCGTAAATAGATCATGTGTGTTCTAGCACCAGTCCAGAGAAAACCTCGAATACAGGTGAACGTTGCGAAATATTCGGAATTGTGTATGTTAAGTGAGCGAGATAAGAATATGCTCGTGATAGATTATTTTGATGTTTTGTTTCTACAAACTTCCAAACGGTGGTTTTCAAGGATGGCAGGGCTCTAAATGGGCATGCAAATGTTTCATGAAAACAAGTGGATAGATCTGTGCTTATTGGCAAAATGATATAAGTCACATTGCCTTGAAATGAGACACAAAATGACGTGTCAGTCAGTCTTGTTTGTTAATGTTTAGAAGGAGGCAAAAAAGTGGCAAATTACAATGAGACAAAAGCCACCGAGTAATTTTTCATGACATCTTGATGCTTAAAATTGTTGACATGGAACATTTTTGAAACGTGACTTATATCAATTTGCCATCTTAACACAGAAATTATAATGCACCAAAGTGTGGACTATGGGAAACGTAGAAACCATTCCATATACTAAGGAGGAAATCGGAACGGGACGCGATTGGGCTAATCCTTTTCCGGGAGGTGGGTAAAACGCGTAGGAAAAGTTTCCCCTGCGTGCGCCCCTTCCTGCAGGGAGCGCCTGCGTTGCCGAGAGCCTTCGGTCGCGCCGTGGCGTTGCCGCTGGCTCCCAGGAAAGCAGATATGGCGGATTTCTCGGCGCTACTCGGAAGCCATTTCTGCGCGCGGTACCGTTCCCGGCGACGAGCGATGATTTCTCGGGGAGGACGTGACCGGTGCGGTGTCACAGCGCTGCCTGCAACTGTACCCTGCAAGCAAAACTATGGTGCGAATCGCATTGTTTTATTCTCCGCAAAACACTAGTACACAGTACGTTCAGTGCCTAATTACACGGGAATGATTTCGGTAGCAAAGGAACGTTTATGGCCGAGGAACGTTTATGGAATTTGACTATAATTTATGCTCTTAATTTATGCATCGCAATATTTTCTTAACAGATCATGTTGTTGGGATTGAGAGGTGGTTTGTGGGAAACCTAGAAGAAAGAAGAATGAAATGTTTGGTTATGTTTCTTGACATGCCGGTTTTGCGAGGTCATTTCTTTAATGCCGGGGATGTGAAACTATCTTCATGGCACAACGATATTTCGAATTAATATTTTTTCTGTCTTGGGCTTTTTTTCTTAAATTTATTACCTTTGACTTTTACTACTCGTATTTAGAAATATGAACTTTATGTAATAGAAAAAAAATTCGATAGTAAAATTCTTGTATTGTTGGAATTGTTTTATTTTATTCAGGCATATAAGAATATAAGTCTTTTTTATTCTTATAATAATGTTTTGTCCTGATTTCACCACTTCTGACATTGCACCAAAACCGTGCATCCAACCACATCTCAGGATTTGGAGACTGAGATTGCACTTACGCGATTCGCTGGTGGCAGACTACTGGCAAGGCATAGCTAGAGTTTATTAAGTAATATTGTTTTTAAGAATTAAAAGCAACTCTAGTCCAATTATGGATTTATCCTAAGTACATTTTCAATATTCAGTTCTTTAGTCAAAAACGGAAAAAATCGATAATTTAATACACCCTAACTTCAGGATTAGTAGTGAGCTACTTGTATTCTGATGGGATATTTCATCTAAATAACCTCATTTCACATCAACTTGCGCGGTATCGGCCCTCCAGGTTATTGACTTACGTGAGTAGCTAGTCCACCGTGAGATATTACGCCCACGGCTGGGGGCGGGGGCTGGGGGCCACTCATCTCGAGGAGGGAAAGCACACATGGCGCCCGGCCAGGCGCGCACCCGCCCGCCATCCTCTGCCGCCAACGGACGCACGCGTGGGGTCATCGCCCTTCCCGCGGCTCTGCACCTCTCGCGGCGCCGTCGCCGCGGCGACCGCGCCCCTGCCCACGCGCCATCGCCACCAGTCTTCGCGCGACCACCCAGCCTCCTCGGCGCGCTCGCCGGCCTTCGCCCGCGCCTTCGCCGCGCCGGCTCGCCCTCGCCCGCGCCCTCGGCGGCGCCCTCGCCGTGCCGCGGGGCTCGCCGCGCACCTCACCCCGGGCCCTGCGCCCGGCCCTCGCCCTCGCCTGGCGCATGTCGCCCCGCGCTTCGCCGTCGCAGGCCGCGCCTCGCGCGCGCGGCTATGCGCGTACCAGCGCCCTCGCCTGCCCGGCCCTCGCGCACGCCCCTCGCGTCCGTCCGCCGCGCTCTCGCCGCGCCCTTCGCCACGCGCCTCGCCCGCGCCTCGCCCCCCGCGCCTCGGCGCCCGTGCCTCCGCCCGCCGCCGCCTCGCCGGCGCCTTCGGGCCGCGCCTCGCCCCGCCGCCTCTCCCACACACACCCCTCGCTCTTCTCCTTCATCATCTCCTTTCATCACTTTCTTTCCCCCTTTTTCTTTCCTTTTTTTCTCAAACTTCTACCGCTTAACTTTCTTGTTCTTCACTTTCCTCCTCAACTTTCTTCTTCTCTTTGTCAACCTGCTTCATTTCTATCTCATTTTTACTCTCTCCTGTCGTTTTACGTACTTACGTTGTCAAAAGAGAGTATTGTAATGCTGCGGCAGAAAGTGGCTATTTTTCCATCTGAAAAACTCGTATTTTCGGGGCACGAAATCGAAATAGTGGATAAATATTGTTCCTGTATGTAGTTAATTACTTCCTCCAACACTTTGTGAACTCAGAATTCACGTATCATGGGCCCTTGACACGAAACAATTGATTTGATGTCAATCCGCCTGCCTGCCTGCCTGTTTGTGGTCAACGTTGTTATTCCCCAATCGATCTTGGCAAATTGGAAGCCCTGCGAGTTTAAAACAGATATTTTGATCGTCGGGAGTACTTTACACGAACCCCAAACAAAGATTTCGAACTTCTCTTAAAAATAGTTCCAATTAATTTTCAGAATTTTATTTTATTCACAATTTTCCAGATATTAGAACATTAAAAAAATGATTTACTAGGCTTTCATGTATTGCCTAAATTTCAAATTGATTTTTTGCACATATAGAAGTTTTTGGAGACCGCCCCCACATTTGACCTACTGTTTCCAAGAGCTGACTGCTCCCTTTATCGTCGCCCTGGCGCCTAATGCCCGCTAAAGGCGCACAATGGAAAGGAAAGCGACGCGTGGAGGAGGCTGGAGAGGCGGAGGAAGAAGGAAAGGGAAAGAAGCTGCGCGCATCGCGTCGCTCACGTAACGAGAAAACAAACGAAAGGCGGGGGAGCCGAGGGGATCCAGAGTGTGACCTGGAGACCTCCTTCGCCTCCAACGCCGCGCCGCGACCGAAAAGGAAAGCCTCGGGAAGCGGGGGTGTCGCCTGCGCGGCTCGGGAGAAATCCGGAGAACGCCGAGGAAATGGCGCCCGTACAACCGCCCCTCCCGCACTCGGCGCCGCTTCCTACAGCGCAGTCACGCCGGCCGCACGCCGACTGCAACTCGATCTCCAAAGGCGTTTGCCTGCCTCACCGAAGAGGCAGGGCCCGGATCCATTCCGTTCCGTTTTCCTCCTTAGTGCGAGGATTGTTTTCTACGGGCGTATACCGACTGCATCCCGCGCTCGTCTCCTAAGGCATTTACCTATCTCCCCAAAAACGCATAACCGAACTCCATCCCATTCTGCCTTCCTCCTTAGAATGAGGATGAAGATTGATATCTACATTTACAGTAGTCTGCTTAGTATTACATCGATCGGTTGTAATTGATCCACTTGTGTCAGTTTTGAAGAGACATTTGCGTGTCATTTTACAGCACTGCCAACGTTAAAAACGTCACAAGTTTTTGAAAACAAAACTTGAAACCTCCCATCACGATCATCTTCCCACCTTGCAGACATAACATACACAAATCCAAAGATGCTGCCGTGATCATCTTTGCTCGAGATTTTCTGTGTACTGGAGAGAGAACAACTATTTGCGCTACCTGTGAATGCAAATTTAACGTAAATGCCTACTCCTTCCGAAACACGGGATGAATGAAACGTGATGGAGTCGGGCTATACCTTCTCGGGTAACGAAAACTGAAAAGCGATTAGTTGTGAATCAAGGGTGGGGAATTACTGACTGCAGGATGCAGTCGGGCGATTTGTCTTTCTACAGAGCAGTCTACAGAGCAGAGGAGGCACTGAAGGCGTGGTTGGGAAGTGAAACAAAAATTTAAGTGGTTGTTGTTTGAAATTGTCACAGATTGTTATTCGTGATTGTGATTCGTCACAGATTGTTATTCGCCGAAGATTGTTTCTGAAACGAAATGTTGTTTTTGTTTGTAAGCGGCTGTTGGCTTTGTGAAGTTGTGTCGGAGCATACAAATATAAACCATGGATTATATAACTTCCTTGTTTCGAGGTCGATTAAAAATTGTAATTTAAATTGGAAATGTTTTAACCTCCCAGAGTCCCTGACGCCTTGTAGTTATGACGTCGGAGATTGTGAACTGAGGTGTTTTTGTTTTGAAGTTGTGGAATGGCTGAATCGACATTGGAAAATGACGAAAATTCTTTCATCCTTAATGAATAGTTTTGAAATACCACCTGCATTGTATTTCTGCATTTCAATGAAAAAGACAGCATAGTCGTCTGTAAGTAGATAATGTTACTTGTAATGCTTACCTTTCAAAATGCATTTTGCTTTATTAGTTTATGTTGTGCCATTTTACTTCTTGGGTCTGTTGGAATGACACACCGATTGTAAATTGTTATTTTACGAGAAATTCAACAACTGCATACGACAGATTTTCATTATTCTTTCAGAAGTAAAAACATGACAATAACTGCTGCATAGAATGTTTTCTTTCGCGAATTCATAATCACCAACCACTAGCCACATTAAAAGGCTTTTCCTACTACGGCTCCCATTGCTGACATTGTCCTGTTTCTTGTTAAAAATTTCGGTCTGAAGTGAGAACGTAAGGAGTTCTTTCACAAATTAAATTCAATGTGGGTAACGTAGCAAACCCCAGCTGACAGATTCTTTGAGCAATACAGTAGAGAGGTCTTTCAAAATAATTGACACTATATTTCTACGTACTATTGCCTTTATTTTTCTATTGAATTTACTTTTAATCTAGTACTGCATATTAATTTAGCTTTCGTAATTAATTACAAATGATTCACATCTAGTTTTATTTTAAATAAAAATATCTAATTCTCTGCGGCTCCTTCCTTTTGAGGAAAAACCTTCGTCACAGAACGATCGTAGAGTAACGACTCCAACATGTTCCCTCGTGTCTCCATTGAAATCAAATAAAGTAGAAGGCCTCCGTGTCGCTAGTTACGGTGCCAGTTCCGTTTCTGCGTAAAGCGAGAGATCGCTTTGTCACGCGACTAAAAAGCGTCGATTTACGAGAGCGGCAGCGCCGATTTCCGCGCGGCGGCGGCGGCGGCGGCGGCCGCGCGCAGAACCTGCTCTCGGGCGCAGTCCTCCGCTGCGCGCATGCGCAGGCGAAAAACGCCCCCGAGGTTTACCGTAGCGCAGCGCGGCGCAGTGTTGCAGGGGCACGCTCCCACGGTGGCAGGCGCGCGCCTCGCGGCGAGCGCCACTGCGCGGAAGTGCGCGCTTTTGTTTTGCCTGAAATAGACGGCGCGAAGAGGAATTTGTTTTTGCTGAATTACGCTGACTAGAAGGGAAGTTTATGCTGCCTGTAATAGGAGTTCAAAAGACACGTAAACAGTGGAATATATCCATTTAAATCGAATTAAATTAAAAAATAGATTAAATTATTTAGTATTGATTGTAACTGAAATTTACATGGGCACTTACATGGAAGGATATCTTTGTAACCTTGAATGTACATGACTACCAGTCAGCTACCCTCCCTCGTTTGTTTGCAAACGTCGTCTGAAGACTTTGTTTTAAACTTCGCTTATTAGAAAGTTTATTTTTCAGTTTCAGGCCATGTAAAGGGAGTAGGGCTCAATGCGACCCAGTAATTGCGCTTGATATCTAGTAGAATGAATGGGTAATTGAGTCGTAAGATAAGTTCATTTATGATACTCATGAAAATGTGACGTAATATCTATTAAGTTCTTGTTTTAATTTTTTCGGGTACCTTGCAATCTTCCTGGCTTCGTTGGTTTACTGGTAGCATTGCTATTTCTACTGCAACGTCCCTGACCGGAAGGTCTTAAGACTTGTGTCTCGACGTGTTGGATTCTGGGCACTTGTTAGATAGCTGGATAGCATTCAACCACTTCTGAAGGAAAATATTGGCGGCCTAATTCTTGGATTTGTAGTTTTACGTGATATTAGCAGACCATATCAAGCGAAAATCGGGGGAGTACCTTAACAAAAGAGCTATGGACCGCGCGAGATCTTCCCTTCCTCGTTCTTACCCTTCACAAACACTCAGATACACACATGTACATGCTCAAGCACAAAACTACCGCACATACGAGTAAACCAGTCGGGATCTTAGATCTCGTTCTCGGCTAAGGCAGTGCCCGCTGGGGATGATAACTGGATGAGGAAAGTCGTCAAGTCGACATTGTTGCTTGATCTCACATTCCAGCGGGGAAGGAACACCTCCACCACGTAGGGTATAACATGCACTGCACTTACGGGATTAGCGGCCATCTTAGTTGATGCGCCTGAAAACAGTAAATAATCAATTTTACGTTCATTGTACTAACGTTTTAGTATTCTTACACAAACAAATAGTTGAAGATTTAGAATTCCTGTCTTGTGTATAATGTCTGTCTCTTGTGTATAATATTCATTGTCGTTCATAGTACTGCAGATTTTACATAGTATTAGATTTCATACCTTAGAAGGAAACAATTGCATATTCCCACTACTAAACCACAAAACTGTTGCAAGGCACGGGATCTGGTGGGAAAACCACTGACGTGGCAACAGCGAGACCCGTCCTTCCCTCCCAGTTAGAGCCCGTCGCGGCCGTACGTTACGCCATTATTTAAATCTGGGAAGGAGGCTGTCTGTGTATTTTGTATGTTAATTCACCAGCACTTATAAACACTTAACGCCGCAACGAGCGGCGTCCGTCCGTCCCGTCACACCGCCCGCGTCGTCGCCGTGCGTCGCACCGCACCGTCGCTCGCTCGCTGCCGTCCGCCCGTCATCCACTCGCCGTCGCACTCGCCGTCCGCGTCGCACCGTCGCTCGCCGTCCGCTCGCCCGTCCGCTCGCGTACCGCTCGCCCGTCAGCATCGCCGTCCACTCGCCGTCCGCTCGACTGTCCGCTTCGCCCGTCCGCTCGGCTCCCTGTCGGGTCGCTCGGCCCGGTCCGCTGCTCGCCCGTCGCTCAGCTCGCCCGTCCGCTCGCCCGTCCGCTCGCCCGTCCGCTCGCCCGTCCGCTCGCCGTCCGCTCGCCGTCCGCTCGCCGTCCGCTCGCCCGTCCGCTCGCCGTCGCTCGCCCGTCGCTCGCCGTCCGCCCGAGGCGAGTGACGCGGAGTGCAGCGGGGCGGGGCGCTGGGGCTGGCGTGAACTCACGCCCGGCACCCGCGGGAGAAGCGGCGCGGCGTTAAGCAAACGCAGTCTCCAATGGGAACGGAGCCCCTGCGACGGCTGACAGGCAGAAGGCAGCAGCGCCCAGACTGGAATTGTTTGAAGTGGTAATCCGCTGTTAGCTGTCCCGTAGATCAGGACTTTTCAAGTGGGTGGTCCAGTTACGACCCGCAGCTTGCCCAGCCTGCCTGTGGGGAGGGGACGGGAGATTTAGAGGAGTTACTCTGAGAAGTGACCACTTTGATAGGACGAGAAACAAATGAACGTTATGCTGGACGATGACATTGCAAGAGAAAGTGATCACGTCGTTTGCAAATGAGCTATCTGTAAACGAAGGCACTGACAAAATGGACATACTTTGCAGTTACATTTGCCAGCCGTGGCCAAGCGGTAGGTGTCAAAGCGATCCCTTCTTATAGAAATCTCTCTATATTTGGACCAATCGGCTCTACTATAGTGAAAGGCAAGACGCACGCGGGCCTCTGCAGTGGGCCACCTAATGCAATCTTGTCCCAATTGTAAAGTTTTTGAGCACTCGTACAGCAGATAATGCCTTGAACACCGTACACATTTTCTGATTGAACTACCCAACAATAGAGTATTGAAACGTTGATGTGTACGAGCATAGAACAAAGTGTTACAACACGCAATCGCAGTGACACGTGACAGGGAACCAAAACGCTCTCGGGCGATGGGGACTGTCCGCCTTCGTGGTTGTAGGGATGATTGACGCTTGTAAGGAGGCTCGGCATTTGGGTTTCTGGTTTGGCGTTCATGCCGAACGTCTTGACGGGAAATGCAACTGAAGAGACAGATCGAGAAGTGTCCAGCGGGGTCCTTGATTTGCATTCCTCGGGCCTTAGGGAAAGCAGAAACCTAGCCTTTGGGCTCCTAGGAAAGTGGCTGAACCAACGCGACTTATTCCCTCAACTTAGAATACTGCTTCAGAATTGAATAGTGTGTTAAACAGAATAAATGAGACAGGCTATAATTTTCTTGGTGTTTTACTTGAATGGGAAGACAGTGTCTGCCAGGCTTCTCGCGCTTCGCCGCTGCTGACAGGTCGACGCGCAGGTGGCAGTGAAGCCGCGAGGACGTGGCGAGGTTAGCTGTTACCCTGTTGGGGCTGAGCTTCACGTCTCTCCCTTCTTGCTCCGATTCGAATCCGTCAGGCCCACGCGGAGTTTCACTGCCTATTTTATTCTTGATTTTCCTCTTCGTGCAAGCACAGACCACGGCGGCTACACAATGGGCAATCTTATCCAAGGCAGAGACATGAAGTACATCATTCCTTTTACTTTTCATTTCCTGGAAAACTATGTTTCAGGTTTTCAACTGTATTTTGAGAGAATTCAAGCTCATTCTGTTTTCCTACTGCAAGGAAGCACAATTCGATCCCTGAAAAATACTCTGAAACATTTTGTGTATTCGGAATGTATAACGTATTGTTATTCCCAGATGAGATCAATGAGCGCTTTGATCTAATCTTTCTGGAGTCAGAAATATCTCGTATAAATTTTCACAATTGTATGTACTCATACACAAGTTATGTAGTCTCAGAAAATTCACATTTTCATAAATTAGTGGACATTATTGGATATGATATTTAGTTTTTGTGGTATAAATGAGGGAAAGTGCGATTGTATTAAAGACTTGAACACAATTATTATTGCCGGATTATAGTGTATTAATACACAATTTTGTTTATTTCCAGGTGAGTTGCAGCTCCAAACAAACATGTGATGTGGTGGTGAGTTTAGAAATTTTCTGAATGTATTTAGAGCATGCTCAGAAAGTGCAAGTACATTTTAAGTCCGTATGTCGTGTGATGTCGCGTCAATATGAAACGACTATTTTAATTCTTGGGGGTACTTTACATGAAGTCTCGAGGACATTTTAAATTTTTTATCAAAAAATGGCTTCATTTTTGGATTACATTTTTTATGGATTAGAGTAAAGTACGCTTACAGAACTGGCGCAGGCCCGATTTCTTTAAATTCTCTCAATTTTCGAAAATTGAAGAAGTTAAAAAAATTGGGCAAATTCCTATTCCTACAATAGGAATATAATAGAGACATTTCTTGGCGTGAAATCTGTTCTTCGAAGTCACATCTTTAACTGAGGTCACGGACAAGTTTTTGAAAATATGAGAAGTTTTCTTGTAATTTTGCATGAAATAAAGGCAATTTTAAAAACAAGATTTTCTCAAAAACGATGCTTTTTTCCCTTTATTTTTTATGGGATAGCGCGAAGAACAACGCGCGTTTTAGACAAACTTTCGAACTGGAATAATACGGCACGTATTTGTATTTTGTTTTGGGTTACGCTTTTACACACAGCCAGCGTTCTATGGTACAAAACGTTACGCCATAAAATGTTATGCAAGTATGTGATTGTGCCAGTATTCGGGAATAATTTCTTTACGACTTCTGATTGCAACCCAAAAAATTGTTAAAGCTTTAAAATGTGAAAAATTGATAGCTATCGCTGTGTTTTATAGGTCACCTGTATTAGATCGACAGGTGACAGTCCTCGAACTATTGTATTGCTGCCCTTCGCTGATTCTATTTCGTTCTTTCCTTCTTTCTTTTACTCTGGCAATGGGATTCTCAGCTTCCAAAACGTGCAGTGTGTGTCAGTTTCGCCGCTTGGAATGCAGGGCGCATAAGGTGTTAGCTGCTGCATGGTGGTGATACCTGAGATGTGGTGACGAGAGGACAAGAGCCTCCCACGCCGCGACGCTCCCCCCTCCCCTCGCCCTCCCTCCCCGCCGCCGGCGCCGGCGCGCTTATCTGATGGTCCACTTCGTGCGAAGACGGGCCCATTAAGGCCCAAGAAATGGTCCAGTCTCGACGCCCGTGATGCCAGATTACACGGGATCCTGCTCATGATGTTGAGGTCAAGGGAGGAAGCGGCGGCTGTAACAGAAAGTTCCTCGGAAGGCGGATATTCATTTCCCTAATAATTTTCCCCCGAGGAATATTGAAAAGAGTGGAGGGGGTCATGCTTTTATGCCGAGATGCTGCTTTTTATGGTACTTATTATGCCAATACATGCCTGCGTATTTACAATACGTATGTTGTTATGCATTCTTGAACATACGTTTATTTAAATAATAGCCTGCGAATGTTCGAAAGAGTGGCTGTGCAATATTGTGGCATTAGTAAATTATTATTTTCATTCTTTTAATTTCATTATTAAACTATTTATTTCATTATTGAAATCATTTTAAAAGAAGTGAAGTGTATTCTTTCGTTAAACTGAAACTCGCGTGGACTATAATTCTTGAGTATACTTGTGTTTAGGTATCGAGAATGCGCAGACAAATTTTAACGAGACATATTTCTTTGTATTTATGGAAAATTAATTGTTTTCTTGTATTAGAAAATTAAATAACTTCTATGATGTTAAAGCTCAAGAACTCTATGATTGTAGTGAATGTTTTACTAGTTTTTTGACGTTAAAAAATGAATAAATAAGTAAGACATCAGTTGAACTTTTCCAGGCGTGCATATTTTCCTTACGTTTCTCTTTTGACCCAAAGACAATCCTCGATCTTTAGTTCGAGCAATGTGACCAAGTACTTTTTTGCTCAGCATGAAGAGTCGGCGACATGCCCTTTACGTCTTCCGAGCCAACCTCCTTTCTTCTTTGATAAACTTGTTTAAAGGCAAAAACGCCGTGTGGGGAGAGCGGAGGTGCGACCCGGGCAGGCGGCGAAGTGAAGCGGACGGAAGGGCTCTTAATTCGTTTGCGATCAGGGGGCGCAGTGGCGCGCTCTTTCCTCCCGGGTACCCCGAGGGCTGGCGGGGGGGGGGCAGCGAGCGCTCCCGCTTTCGCCCCCGCGGCGATTCCCCACTCCGCCCCCCTCCCCGCGATTTACAACGGCGCTCAACGCGCACCGCGCTCAACTGGGTCGGAGAAAAAGAAGAAGACTTACAACGACCGCCGTGATTCCAGCTCACCATGTGCGTCTGTATACTTAATTCGAATATGGGCACTGGCGTACGTGCTGGTAGGCCATGCGGGCCCAAAAGCCGAAGGTCGGTACTGGAAGTCTCTATGGAATGGGGAAATATCATCGTCATCTTCAGCGATAAAAGCATGCACTTCGCCAACAGGACTACTAACCTTAGTAGTTGGCGCGCCCGGAATCATCAATCGACCAATCAATCAGGCAATAAATTGAATTTAGTCATACCGACTGAAAACTAAGCAGTCTCTGGCCATATGAGATGTGTCAATGATTTCGTAAGTTTTCGAACAAAGACTGGAAAAATATAAACCCAATGAAACAGTTCCGATTTTGACTGAAAAATGCAAATACTATTCTTACCTGAGTTCACGATATAATTTCCGTACTTAATTCATCTTTACTTACGATACAACGGACGTTACATGAAGAGGAAAGAATGTGGTTCAGGATTCACGTGTACTGTTTGAGAACTGCAAATTATTGGTGCTTTAGAATTCAATTTTTCACACGAGAACGCCATTTGTGTTGCCGCAACTAATTTGTGAAATGTAACAATGAAACAAAAGTATAAAGAATGAGAAATACGAAGGTAATATATTTATTCAAAATACTTCTTCAAAGTTCGACCCTTCAGTTGAATAAAACTTTTTGCACAATGATAACGATTTCTGCTATATAAGTTACCTTTTTTGTTAATTCTGTGAATTTGTGTCCATCATTTCACATTTCATCTTTCCTATCAATTTTGTGTATTTTCCTCCAGTACATTAAACCGCTGGCAACTAGAGTCTGTCATAACTGTTACTTTTACTAATTATATTATTTCGTCCTTTTGTTAATATCAATGCGAAGTAGTATTTCGAATCGTGTATCGCAATATTTCTTCTCGCCCGTGGGAGCCTCACACTCAGCAGATTTGTAAGCGCATTGGAAATGACGACCATTAAAGGCCCCTACACCTTCGAGCGTGGCATGACAAGCCTGCGACGCTCTAGTTGTGAATCTCTTGCGATCCATTGTGCGAAAAATGAAGCAGGTAGCATTGGCGACAGATTCACAACTGGGGCGCATTGCCTGGAAGTGCATTGGAACCGGAGGTCCTTATGGGCCTCCTACGCTCCCAAGAGAGATGTGGCAATCTTGCGACGCGCCAGTTGTGAATCTCTTGCGATCCACTGTACGAACAATGAAGCATGTAGCAGTTGTGGCAGATTCACAACTGGAGCGCATTGCCTGGAAGTGCACTGGATGAGAAAGCCCTTATGCACCTCATACACTCTCAAGCAACGTGTGACAAGCTTGCGACGCGGCAGTTGTGCATCTCTTGCCATGCGTTGTGCGAACAATGCAGCAGGTAGCAGTGGCGATAGTTCGACATCCGACGTGCCCAGCGCGTCTGCGGCCTTCCGCGCGAGCTCGGCGCCCGCTCGCGACTTCCGCGGAGGCGGTTACGATCAGCCGCGGGCCTCTGTGGGCCAACGCACGCGATGGACGGGGGAAATGGAATTGGAGGGATAATTCCTAAGTGGCGTACCCCCATTTCCTGTTGTTTTCTAATTTTGCCTATCAATGTATGAAGACGCTTCTTTCGAGGTGTGTTCGGAATTTTTTTCGTTTACTGTGCAACCAAGAAGCCCCACTAATTTGCATAGATTTTTTGTAAATTGTTTACTTCTTTTTGCATAACCTTAAAGAGAACTGTCTTCTTCCATGATTTATCCCAACTTTTTTTCCCGCTGTCCTCTCAAACTTCTGTTTTCGAAAAAAGCGACGACAAAAGTAAAAGTTGATGTTCTCTAGAAAGTTTGTTAGATAGTGTAAGCAGGAGGTAAGCTATTCGGCGGCGTTCTAATATACTACAAAGTTAAAACAATCCGTTGCAAAGTTAAAACAATTCCTAAAATAAGTGATGTCTAAATAATCCCTAACAGAATGTGTTCCCGATAATTAGAGTAAGGCTGCTGTTTTGTATTTAGAACAGTCATCTGTTCGTGTTTCAATTTAGGTACGCTTATCATTAAGCAATTGAATCATAACCTGAATTTATCTTCATCAGTCAAACTAAAGTATTTAATAAATCACATAAAAACACTTGCATACTTAACTAATTTAGACTTCATTTCATAAGAAAGTTTGAATTTTATAGTG
Organism: Gryllus bimaculatus; assembly: GCA_017312745.1. Classification (NCBI taxonomy): domain Eukaryota; kingdom Metazoa; phylum Arthropoda; class Insecta; order Orthoptera; family Gryllidae; genus Gryllus; species Gryllus bimaculatus. The sequence continues at coordinate 2,572,834 of BOPP01000164.1, forward strand.
TAAGTATACTGTATAATAAATATTCCTCAATGTGTATTCCACGTACGCAATTTACTCTAAAAAAATGTGAAGTGAAAGTGTTTATTTATAAGGAACGAGGCTCCTTTTCGTTACTGCTGACTAGACCTAATACTTCCCCAATTTCATCAACTGTCTGTAGTTCCAAGGGTCGTAGATGTCCTATATTAGAATTACAGCTCTGCTATTCAAACTTTCTAATCGTTTTCTCGAGAAAATGCATACGAAGAAAGGCTCTATCTCACAAGAAGCCTTTTAAATGTTTTAATGACCACCCATAAAGTGAAATTTTGGAACCGTACTTTACCGAGGGGAGCAGGATGTAGACTAAATTTGAAAGAAAAAAAGGTCAAGGCATTCGTTCTGGACTGTGAAAAGGAAACAAAATCTTGGGCGCCATTAATCTACTCCCTTGGCGTTAGGAGCGCATCTTCCGAACATTGTTTTCACACCGAAGGAGAAATGATTGACCCACTAACGAGGCTGCGTTTGTCTTCCAGTGGGCGGGACCCTCGGAGCTTGTGCAGCTGGATGCACTTTCCTTTCTCCTATCTGTGGCGCACTTGTGTGTGGGATGAAGGCCGTTCGGTAAATTCAAGCGCGCTCGCGTCTCTAATGATAATTTGGAGCCTGGGGTAATTCAGTGTATCAACCTCTGTCGGAATCTTCTACCACTTGTGATGGCCACATCATTAAAGATAATCTGGCCGGAAAGGAGTAAGAGTAATTATTTGTTCAGCCTCCGATCTTACAGGTTTTGGCTTCATCTTTCGCATTGAAAAAAAAGGTATTTCATTGTTTTATAATTATTTCATCCTTTTCTTGATAGTTCTCTACATACCATTTATTTTTGTATTCTTTTTGTTTTCTTTTATATAATTATTCCGTTTTCAAGATAACATTCACCGCTCCTCCGTTTCAATAAGTTCATTTTTTGCTACCGCCAAATATACGAGCGTTTTGCCTGGCACATTCTGTAAACGACTAAGAATCGTTATTTCCAAAAGAAAGAAATGCTAGTATACTCTTGAATTTCACCGGATAAAACAATTTGAAAATATGTGTAGTGTATTGGTTACAAAAATAGTCTACCCAGCCATCCAACCGCCTCTTTTCGATGCTGAAGACAATAACAGTAACAAATCATTTCTCTTCGGTGTGTTCGCAAATTTCGAAGGATGCCGCCGCGACGCCAAGGGAGTAGATTGATGGCGCCCAAGATTTGTTCCCTTTTCACAGTCCAGAACGAATGCCTGACCTGCAAGGGAATGTAATATAATAATTAATAAATAATAATAATAATAATATAATAATAATAATAATTAATAATAACAACATAACAAATAATTTTGGAAGTGGATTATTTGGAAAATGTGTGTAGTTGAAAGTGTGTGGTAAGCGCTTGTTTGTAGCATTCAATTAAGGCGGCGCGGGCGTCGGCCTTGCCGGCCTTCGGGCTCGGTCGCGCGTCTGCGGGCGACGCCTTAACGGTCTCCCGGACGCGACCTCTCCCCGCCACGGGCGCAGCGGGGCAGTGGGCCCGCCCCGCACACGCAGGGCAACAACTTTGCTTTTTGTCACTCACGAAGGTTGTTTCAGGATTGGGAGATGAACGAGTGACATGTGTCCAAGTGAAGCCCGTGTTCACACGCAAAAATGGGACTGTAAATAACATATCCATACAATTAAATGGGTCAATTAGAAAGAGCGGTCTGCTTTTCGCACACGTTTCCGATGAGTAGTCCTCTTGTACCATCTCCATATACAGCGGTAGTGTGTGCAATTTGGTATTTTCTTCCACATTGTGAAGTGTGTAAGATCATCTGTAGAAATACTGTGATCGTCTCTTAGAGACGACTACATATTTTTAACATACATGTGGTAAAGAATCGTGGCGCGGTAATAAATAACGGTTGACTTCAAATAACTCTTAAATGACCTCTGTTTTAAAGTAAAAATAAATAATTCATTCTTTATTATTGTGGGTTGATGTCTTCTCAAGAGATGAATTATAAGTCTGGTGTTTGATATGATAGGAATGTTCATGTGGATTGTGAAGTGCAATGACCTCTGTGGACCTGCGCCAATGCTTGCGCGTACAACGCACGTGCGTTCACTTCGTCGACATTAGGCTGCTTACATCAACTCTCGTTGACACTCTCCGCGTGCCGTCGCGTGCAGCACTCGTTCCGAGAAAGTGCTGCGCTCCTCGCGTGGAGGAAGAGCGTGCGTGTGGAGGGTGGAGGGAGCGGCGACAGGTGCCACCTGTTGCCAGCGCCTGCGCGCCCTGCCCCTCCCCGCGCCCTGCGCCCCAGCCTGGCCTCCGCCCGCGCCCGCGCCCGCGCCCGGCCCGCGCCTCGTCGCGCCCGCCCGCCCCTCCCGCTCCCGCCCCCTTGCTCCCGCCCCGCTCTCCCGCCCCTGCTCCCGCCCCTGCTCCCGCCCCGCTCCCGCCCCGCTCCCGCCCCGCTCCGCCCCGCTCCCGACCCCGCTCCCCGACCCCACGCCCGTCACCCGAGCCACACCTTTCTCCCCCCGCCACCTGCCCTGCGCCCTCCCCGACCCAACCCGACGCCCGCCCCGCCCCGCCCCGCCCCGCCCCGCCCCGCCCCACGCCCGCCCCTCCCCTTTCTGAACTCTTCTCCTTCGATATCCGCCTCATTCCGCCACACCTTCCCTCCGCTCGCCCGCCTCTTCGGGTCAAGATTTTCGCCCCACTCTGCCCTCCCCGCCTCCCTCACCCTGCCTCATCCACCGCCCCACGCCTCGCGCCACCGTCTCGTCGCTCTCCACTCTGCCCTCGCCTGCCCCCTTCCGCCACTGTCGCGGTCTGTAACCACTCCATCCCATTCCGTCTCCCCGCCTCTTGGTGAAGCACAGCGCGTTCCTTCGCTCGATTCTCCCACTCCACTCCGCACGCGAGGCAATTGCGTCGCCCAAGGAGTCCTTCGCCCCCGCCAACCCACACCCCCACCCCACCCCCACCCCACCGCCCACCCCCACCCCACCGCCACCCCACCCCACACGCCCCCCCTCAGTGGAGGGGCGAAGGCCCTTCCGATTAGGAGCGCGCTGAGACTGCCCAAGATTTTCGTAATTGTAGACGATGCTAATAAAATTCACTCTATTAACTAGGGCTATTTCTTTCGAACTCAAAGACCGTTGTCAGTTGTGTAGTGGATTAAGCCAGGAAGTATCGCAGCTACGTGCTCTCTGTTGTATCATGAAAAATCATTGCCTTCAACATCTTCAGCAATTCATCTCGGAACATTGTGGTTTTAGTTCCTGGAAATGCTTCGTAATGATCCGGAAAATAATCGTGCCTTCGATTTTCCGGTAATTTGTTTTTGGTTGCTTTTTTTAATTTTTTGACTGTTCGACTGGTTCAGGCCGGATTTACCGGATGTATTTTGTTATCTTCTTTACTGATCTTGTTGGTTGTCCCGTAGACGGTTTTTAAAGTGAGTACTCAAACCCCTGACTGCGGTTGATGTTACAAAGATCGATATTGTCACTTTCTTGCGGAAAAAACTGCATTAAGCAGTCTTTTCACTCTTCTTCGTTATTTAATATCTTCTCAAAAAACTTGGACTGGGTTTGGAAAGCAATGGAAACATTACATAAATCATTCATCTTTTCTATTCTTATTCCCTAACGAACAAAAGTGAGAGTAATTATGCTTTAGTTCGCCGGTTTTTCTCCTTTTGTGAAAATAGCGCGGGAGAAATAATATTAAGAATACCATGTGCTTATCATTTTAAATCTCTGAGGAACGCAATGAACTTGACCTTCCTTCATTTGTAGGAATTGTTCTTAGCGTTTGTCCCCAGCTTCTTAGACCGTGATTACATGAGCATAGCTTCGCTCTATCCTTCACCTTTACTGCGATTTATTCACCGCTGCCTCTGACAGGTCATCGGCTGTTACGATGTCCTATCGGGAGCTTAAGCGTCACTACAGTGACGTCACTGTGGTGTCGTTCGATTAGAAGACACAGAAACAGCCGATTCACGTTAGAGGCAAATTTAAGTAAATCCAAGTAAAAGGATGCCACGTCAGCGGAGAATACATGTGGCGCCCACTCACATAGCTATCTCCTGCCGCCGACCATTGTCCGCTCCGTCATTTAATGTAGTGTCGCCAAGCGTTGTGGTGTCGGTGGCTCTTGATCCATCTCGAAACTCAAATTCGCCGCCAGTCGTACCACATCACTCGACAATCGTGCTCGCAGTCGCCCTCCCACTCGCTATTTCGTGGACAGTTAAAAGACGAAATCGAGGAAACACAAAACCATGCTTCTCGTATGCTTTACGATTAATTTTCCGCTCTCAAGGCAGTTTGCTATGCAGTACGACGATAGTTGTACATTATTTGGCAGAAACTATTAATAGATATTTTCACAAAATATTAAACACACTGTCAAAATTTTATCATTCCCAATCCGAGCTCTGGCGTTTGTATAAAATCACATTTTAACTGCAAGTCTTATATGATTAACTTTCAGGTGATTTGTGTCTGTTAATACGTTGATGAAGTTTAATTTGCAATACATCACGAGTATAAATATCACGCAGGTATTAAAAAATAATATATTTTAAAAATATGATTACCAACAATTTTGTCTTACAATTATTGCCACGTGCTCCGATTAAGAACGTTTGAGAAGTGTTTGCGAAAGTGCTATAAGTGCGTTGCAAGCAGGGAGCTGCCCTTGAGGGTTTCCTAACAGTGGGGACACTGACGCAGAGCCCCGCTCTCCCGGAGGGCATCTGCGCATGGGGCGGGGCGGAGCGGAGCTGGGCGATCGCCTGACGCAACCTCTGCGCCCGCCCCCGCCGCGCGTGCCCGGTCACGTCCGCCCGCGGGCGACCTCCGACCGCGACACGCCCGCGCCGCCCGGCACACGGCCGCGGCGCTCGCCGCCCATCGGCTCAAAACTACGGACGCCATCTGCGCCAAAAGGCGCTCTCTCTGACAGCAGGGTAATTGTATCAGCAGTCAGAATATAGCTCGGCTATTCATCAGGAATTGCAGTTTCAGTTGTTGTTGTTGTTGTTGTTGTTTTTTCTCTCTCTCAGATTTCTCCTGTTATCTTTAAAGTTCGTTTCTTCTATTTATTTATTTATTTTATTTATTTATTTATTTTATTTATTTATTTATTGCATTTAATGAAATATTGAAAATGAACTTAATTGCAATAAAAATTATATTTTACTTTCGTTAAAGAATGACATTACAAAAATGAACGAGTAACGAGATTATATTCGTGTAAATTAGACATACTGCTGAATGTGGCACTGACATTGCTCACCGTGAAACAAAATTAACGAATGCATACACAAACCCTGAAATATCACCATGAAACACGAGGTATTTAAGTTCATATTTTCATCTGTGTTCCTTAATTTTCGTGGCTACTTTGGTGAATGCGAGAAAACTACATTGAGCGTGTCATGCTGTGGGTGGGTGGGCCCACTGAGGGGTTCGGCATTTCCAAACGGCGGCGCGGCGCCTGCATATGCTAATTCGTTGCGGGAGAGGTGGGGGACCAGCTGCGTGTTCGTTCGATTGCGTGAGCATCACACGCGTTGTTTACAGCCGATCGCCCCAACGTTCGCTCTCGGTTATTTCGGTTTCAGTGTTCATCACGACCATTTCTCAAGTTGATCCTGCCAGAATGATATTCTATTTTTAAAATTATAATATTTTATCCAAGTGGGTCCCAATTGAAGATCCCATTCTTGAATAAGGATAACAACTGTGTAAAACAATTTAATATTACTGAAGAAACAATTTCAATTAATTGTAAATTGACTATTGATAAATAATTTCGTTCTCATAAATGCTACATTTGCTACCTAATGTATTCTTCTACTGACCGTTATTAAAAAGCACCTCTGGGAGATGCTCCAAATGATTCTTCGTGAGAGCCAGCGCCCGGTGTATTCAAACAAACTAGATTGGCGTTCACTTGCGTTTCCCTTTCATCGAATGGAAGCCGGCAGTACGAAGAGTCGTGCCTTGATGAGCATGAAGCAATGCCATCAATGCGAAACGCGCCTTTCCTCCAGTCGCCGTTTACAGCTTGTACGCAACTCTCGCGGCGCGGCAGTCATTTACCGCCGTCGCCTCCGTCGTAAAAGAGAGGTGCCTTCGCCGTTTGCGACGCTGGCGCTTTCAATTCAGAGTAATTAGAATAGCATTCGTCAGCGACGGAACCGAGCAAAAAGGGAACCGCGGGGATGTCATAATTTCTGCGCCTCGGTGAAAGCCCTGTCTTGTTTATTTACCTCTGCGTTACGGTTTTTTAAATTCTTCTGACCTGAAGATCAAGCATTTCATTTCGGTTTTTTTCTTATCTTCGGTGTCGAAATAGTAGGTTATTGCATTAAACTTTCTAAGAATAAATAATTTATTTTGTTTAGGTATTCAGTATGCCGATGTGATCATCTTACTTTGTTTTTTAGAAGGGAAATGTAGTTTTATGTGTATTCAGAGAATGGATTGACTTATTCCTGTATTGTCAGCCTAAGTAAGGGAAGTTTGATGTGAGAACATAGGTGCGTAGCATAAAATCATATTGTATCTTCGTTTTCGCGGATCGCAAATTAGTATAAAACTGACTGGTGGAAGCAAGTCCTTACGCAACCAAAGACTCGCGTTAGTGTCGCTGACATTCGGCAGTTGAAATCTGTTCTCATAAATTTGAACCCACGAATCAGATGTGCCGGTCTGGATAACCGAGGTGATAAAAGGACTCGCAAAGAATCAGATCCTCGGTTTGATGGGTCCAAGGTTTGAATCTCGCCCTCGGGCACAGATGTTTGTATTTTCTTTTCGTGTCGAAGCCTTTCTATGAAGGGACACGCGTCCTGATACCTGGAGCGTCCGCAGTTTGAAGATAACGCTTTTTAGACGAAAGGAAGTTGGCAAGGAGGCGCAAGGTGTCTCCGAATGTCCACCAGGGCGGCGCTGCGTGGAGGTGGGCGGCGCGGGCGGTGACGCACCGGCGCTTTGCAGCACGCGCGGGCGGTGGCGTAAGGCCTCACCACGCGCCTCATCACTCACCACGCGCGGAGGCGATGAGGCAAACGGCGACCGACACCCGTCGGCTCTCTACAACCAACGTCACCCGGCTGATAACTAAAACGTGCCTCTTAATCTTAGGTAAATTTCCTATCTTTGGCCAATATCTAAACACAAATGATCATCCTTGCACCTTTCCTATACAATTTTTTATTACAAAAATCGTTTTTCTAGGATAACGGCATTTTTGGAGGATTTTCTATCCCATCATAATGTTCTATATTGTAACAAAAATAAACACTTTACTTCTACTTCAAATGATTGCAAAAGTTTACATTCTAAAACATAAACAATATCTAAAGACAAATATTTGAAGTAGAAGTACTTTTTTGTTAGAACAGTTTAGATGGAAAAACATTCAAAAACCATATTCTCGGAAACTTTTTGTAATAAAAAATCTATGAGAAAGAAGCAAGGAAGAATTTATTTATCTCTAGATATTGACCAAAGATAATATATAGTTCAAAAATGATATCAAGACAAATATAATTTAAATTTAAATTTGTTATCTGACGGTTGTTTACGGTGTTTTGTCAGTACAGATGTGCATTTACTAACGATAGAAAAATGAATCTTTTTCGCTTTAATGATCGAACACGTCACATGAATCGAAGTGAACATTATTTGAATGCAGGACTGCAATTCTTTGTGGCTCCGTAAGAGCGGTTGGGTTGTGGCAAGTGCAGGCGGAGCAGGAGAGGCGGCAGTTCTGATCCCGGTGCTTCTTCTGTTGTGCCCTTTCCCTTTCCCGCCTGCTGTTCATAAATCTCCGAGCGCAGGAGAAAACGAGCGCGCGCAACGGGGAACGGCGCCTGACAGCCGCGCCGCCTCCGCCGCCACCGCCACCGCTCGACGCGCACTTTTGCGCTCCCCCCCCCCCACGCCCCCCATCGGTCTCCTCTGATATGATTCAATCAGTACTTGAGCGTCCAAATTCCAGTAAGCAACAGTTTATTGCAATGTTGAATAATACAATAGGAATACTTCTGTAGCAGTTCAATTCCATCAGCTGTCACTCTCTTTCGAAACTAGAATGCATTAAAGTCTCACGACATTCGTGTTTATAAACATAATAACATCCTCGCCTCCATCGACCCATTTCCGCGTCCTTCACATTGCCTCCGTTTGCCTGCGTCAGCCCCTTCGGTTTCATTGCCCCCTTCATCTCTGTCGCCTCCGGCCCCCACTTGCTCCTGCAATTCTCGCTATGCCCGTTGTTCGCGTCGCCTACGCCGCCTGCGCCGCCATCGTCACCCACGTCAGCCCGGTCGCACTTTCGATGGTGATTCTTCTGATTCCTACATGTCCCTCGCCTCCTTGTCTTCTCCGTCCCTTTCCCCCTGACAGCGGTCGTCTCGTTACCTTTCTTCCTTCGCCACCACCACCGCGTACTTCTCACACTTCCACCACGCTCCCCTCCTCTCTCCCTCCTCTCCCCCTTCCTCTCTAAATCAATTTTTGTCACTCTCACTCTCCCAGTTAGTTTGATATTCTCCGTCGCATTCCACCTTGTATATAAACAATCGTGTTATGTAGTCTCACCTCTTTACCTGACCTATAGTCGCGCACTCCCAGCTTTGGTTCCAACAAGAACGGTATTGCTTTCAAGCTAGAACCGGAAGTCTTTAATTTGTCATAAAAAGCCAAGCGAATAGGATTTCTTTCATTCGAATTTCATTCAAATATCTGTCCTTTCTTTGCCAGTCATGCCACTCAGGTCGTTGCCTGGACGGGCGTGAACACGACCATTCCGCGCGAAGCGCGTTCCCTCAGTGAGGCTCCTGGCGGAAAGGGGGGGGCTGCGGGAAGCTGCGCTGAGGGGGGGGTCTCTTCCTCCCACCTCCACTCGCGCGCAGCAAATTATTCACTTGGGAGAATTGAAGATGATACGCCTCGCTGACATCTGCTTTAGCGGCTGGCGGCCCTTCACTTTCCACCAACCAGGCCAAAATTGTAGACAAACACGATTCACCTCCAATATATTGTTTGATGTTTCGCCCTATAGCTGAGCTGCAGTTCATTGATAGCACAGACTTATCATTCTCAATGTAGGTAGGTTGCCAACTGGATGCTTTGGCATATATGTCCAAATTGTTACTTCCTAGTGTTAATGTCTAACATGGCAGTCATTACATCTTCTAGGTCCTGCTTACAGTGGATTCATTAATGACGATTGATAGATTAGTGATGCCGCGCGTTGCTGTTACTTGGGGGGGGGGAAACCTGTCCTTAAAATTCGGAAAAGATGAAGATATTTAGTCAAATACTAAGGCTGCTAAAGTTATTAGTCTCGTAAGTGTAGTGCGTGTTTTAATCGATGCCTGGCGAGTTCCGTCGCCGACATACACGTTAGCTTGTGGGTTTTTCTCCAAGCGAGAATCCCCACCAACGACGTTCCGTCCCAACCGGGGCAAATACTAAGCTGATCTACCGACATGTGTGGTAGTGTAGGGCCTTTAAGTGTAAGTGTGGATATGCACGGGCTGAGGATAAGACAAGGAAGTGGAAGGAATGATCAAGCTCCGTGCATGGCCCGTTAGTTAGGATTCTGCTCCAGCATTCGCCTTGTGTGGATCGGGGAAACCACGGAAAAGTACCGATCTGCGCAGTCGGCCGCTAGAATTCTTCTCTATATAGCGGATCCAGCTATGTAGCTATTCGGAAATCCTGACACAGACGGGACTCGAACCTAGCACCCCCCGGTCAGTTGGTGCACTGAGCCATCTAATGCGGTATTTTCATTAATGACAGAGATAATGGTGATAATTTCAATATTCCGTATTATTGAATCGTAATGACATAGCTGAGCCGAATTCCAAACGGCGTAATGAGTGACTCTAGGTTCTGGCCCTTCTCAAGCGGCTTTCTGCGCGAAGGAGGGTGTTTTTAAACTGCGCATAGCAGCGATTGCGCGTCGGAAGCTCAGAGAGGCCGCCTCGCCCACTGGCGCCGGATGCTGCGCGTTCGTCTCTCTGAGGCCCTGCGCGTGCGCGGAGAAAGGCCGCCCACTTCCCCAAGGGGACGTTTCGGACCCAACCAACGACAACCTCACTGTTGACCGAAGATTATCATGCTCCTCAAATTTAAGGACACGTTTTTTCTCAGGGCTAATTCACATTTTTTTTAAATGTTCCCATCGCCAAAATGGTTGTGACAGTGAACAGCAAATTTCATTAATATTTTCTAAATTAATGTTTTAACGTGTGGTTTACTACCTTCTTTTAATTTGAGACAGGTCTGTCATAAAATTCGAAAGCTTTGGCGCATCCAACAGATGTACTCACCAACCTTACTTTTATTACGTTCTTCCTTTTATTTGCTACCATTTTATGTGAAGCCCTCCTCGTGATTGAATAGTTCAGGTCTTGGTCGTTAAATATTCAGCGTTTGGATTGGATCACAAACCTAATTAAGTCAGTCCGGAAGTTCTTCCGGAAGTTTTTTGGTGTCTCAGTCGCCGAATCAACAAATTTGAATAAGAAGCGCATTCGTAACGCCGAAACAAGAGCTGAGAGGGTTGCGGTGCTGGTGGAGGAGGGTAGCTGCGCTGAATCGTCTGCCGCGCCTGTCAGCAAAATCGGCCAGAAGATGATGTTCTGTGTCCAAAGACAACTCCTGCCCGAACCATGAACATTTTCCGTCCGCTTCAACTGAAATACTGCGATTTACAGTTCAATAAAAGTATTTTATTTAACTACCAGGATAAGAGTTAAAAGTCAGGTTGTCATGAAAATAGTACTGCGATCCAGTGTTCGACAGTGTTAACATTTCACTCCCAGAACAAAGCAGTCTCCCAGAGCGAGAAAAAGTCTCATCAAGTTCGAAAGCAAGTTAATTTGCGAGCACAAACATGTCGGAAGAAGAGATATTTTCCGCAGTTTAATACAGAGTTATAGAAAGATTGTTTCACAGAATTTTTGGAGGTCGTATACTCCTCGTCCCTGCCCCCATATATGACACTTACAGTAAAATAAAAAATCGTTTAAGAATTTCATTTTACTGGAAAAGTCAGGGAAAGTTTAGAATAATTTTTGTAAGCCAGGAAGTCGCTATTTATCTTTGAGTTGGTTGTGAAACGAGATATTATTCCTCCTAGACAATTTCCAAAATATTATTTTGCCGCAATTGTTATCTTTTTATTTTTCGCTTTTCACAACGAAATCAGAGGGATGACAAATTAGTCAAAGAAAGCAAGTTTTCCTGTTATATCATATTGACTGTTAAGTGTGTGAAATAATAGAATTTTATTACGGCCAACTTTAAAAAAATACTGAAGAAACGGCAAATGTTAGGGGTATTTGTTGATTGGCTCCCAAGCTAATCCGGTGCATGGGCCAACACCCCCTCCCCTCCCCCCGCCTGCTCGCCACAGCCGCCTTCGTGGCATGCTTGGTTGCGCCGAACAGGCAGCCGTCGTGCAGGCCGTGGATGTCATGTCCTGTTTGCGTTTCACTTCATTCCACAGAATGCCGCTCTCCTTGGCACTAGGTAGCCCGTTGTAATGTCAGTTTTTGATAGGCCGTCTTTTCAGTGTAGCGGACAATGTAAAGTGAGCGTAATTTACAGGGATTGCCAGACTGAACGAACATTATTTACTTACTTTTCCCAGTGTTTTCAGTGACATTTTATTTTTGATCGTGCTAGTATCCAATGCAAATATTATACTGCGTTAAATATTTATAATTTAAGCTCTGGGTATCAAAGAAGAACTTACGAAAATTATTTAATGAAATGTTTAAGAGTGAAAGGAGGGAATTATGTGAGATAATAATCGTCACATTATTCATTAAAACTACATGTTTCACTTCGCGTTGTTTCACAAACAATGTACGGAACATTCTTCAGCAGCTGACGAGGAGTTAGAGAAAATGTTTTGTTTTTGCATCTGCCTTGTAACTCTTAAGGAATCGTCGCATATGGAAGGAAAAAGACCTTACGTTGAGCTTTGTACTGGGCCCTTGAGGGCAGTCGTGCTTGGAGAGGTGAGCTTTCTCATTCATCCCTGCCATTCATGTGCGTGGTCTCAGCATTCCTGCTGTCCGACGGCGTGACAATGCGATGAATGGCTTGTTTATGTGTTGTCAAATACGTCGCTGTGTGACCAAAGACGTCAATAGATGGTCGTGTTGTCTAAGCAACTATAAACGGATTCGCGTTCCCTGTTCTACAGATACAAAAAAGACTGTTGAAGTGCCAGCCCCCATAACGACGTTTCCGACGAAGCACTCAAAACATATTTTGAGATAAGAAAGATCTCTCTTGGGTTATCCAAAGTCATGATACCTTCGTAACAAACTGCTATCAATCGACGGCCTTATATTATTTAACCGTCTTATTTACTTAATTTTAGATTTTAATCCGTTTATTGTCCACCCTACACTATAGAATATGGAGGGAAAAATTCAAATAATCTCAACAATACAATCTTGAATTTCCGGTCGTAAGAGTCCCTATTTCTTATTCTTTTGAGTCGCACACACGTCAGGAATAAGGTATAATAAAGCTGTTTCAAAGATAGTAACAATTAGTGGAAGAGGTGAGGAGATACATAAAATTTTGTACCCGAAAATCGGCATGTTTTTGTGGATGGATGCATAATCAGGTTGGGGCTCTGAGCTTGGCAAATATATCAGGGGTGTATTTAGTTGTGTCGTTCCAGAAATCATTAAGATATTTTTATTTTTGAGGTTACTTTACAGAAAGGGACATTTTCAAAATGTTATGCAAATTGGCGGTAACATTTTTCTCTGCATTTTTTCTCGAATAAAGGGAATTGCATTAATATGGTATATTTACACTTTTTATTATAGTCTCTCAATTGTTTACATTCTTAAAAAAATCAATTTTATTTTTCAAACTCTTCTACTCCGCCAAGATTAAATCCAGAGCTTTCTTTCGCAGATCAGTTTATCTCTCAAATCTTTAATGATGTCATGCACATTTGTTTTAAAAAAAGATGTAGTTGTTTAGTAATGTTATAAATTTGAGAAAGAAGGAAGTCGTCTGCATTCCAATTAGTTTGCAATACCAATGCTCCCCATGTTCTTATTAATCTGTTTGAATTAAGGGAGGGCTAACAAAAACATATTTTTAAGAAATCTGGAGTGAAGAAATAATTAACTTCCAAAAGGGCAAGATGCACCCGCACCCTGCTCTTGACCACTCGACATATTGTTTATGCGGTGAGGAAATACGAAACTGTGACGTGTCGCCAGCTGGTGAAGTGTGAGTCATAAACTGGATGTAATTTATTTCGTTCATGTACACGGAGCAGTTTGTGGCAATATTGCGACGCCAGGAGTGTGGCCGCTATTAACTTTTAGTGCTCGGCGTGAGTATTGCAAGTTGTCACACTGCGCCGATGTACGTTATTTACGAGTCAGCAGAAATCACACTAACATTTGGCGTGGTACCGCCCTATTCTCATTTTATTGTTGTTCATTTCCTGTACGTGGAGATGTTGGGTTGCCTACCTTCCTGCTGAAAGAGACGATGGAACAGTTTTAGACTAGGAGGTTAATGTCTAGAAAATGAAGTTCTGCAAATAATTTCCGTTGAAATATTTTTAGAAAGAGTAATAGTAGTATATCTTATCCACTTGAAATGGTTCGCAACGCTGGCGTTGGGGCGGCTACCCTTCACTTGAAGTTGGCATGCACTCACCATCATGTGGTTCCGTCTCAATGAAGTTCACGATGATGCGCATTGCGTGCATCGCGAGGCAGTCTCTAACGTTTTATAAAGATGGCGTCAAACGTCGACGGTATTTCCAGGGAAGTGAGTACGATAAATTTTACTTCCGCAGATGATTATATGGCAACAGTTACTTCATTATTGTATAGAATTATGCAAATGTGTGTACTTAAAAACATCATAGCACATTGAGGTCACATCGTTGCATCCTGGTTTTGAGAGTAATGTAATCAAATTTGGGATACTGGACGATTGGTGTCTTACTGCAATGACTATTTTTATGTAACAATCATCTCGGAATGAAGGAACTGTGGCAATATGGTATTTTGAGCAGTTTTTTTATCGGCAATTAATTCTCTTCGATGCTCACTGGCGGTCATTAGGGTTTGACAAAAAAGAAAAGAATAGGTCATAGTCTAAAAAATTAGGTATGATTACGAAACATCATGCAAATATCCATTTAAAATAATCAAGTAAATGTACATAAACGGAGAATTCGGACACATTCGTCAAATAGCAATACACAGCGTTGGTTGCTATCCTTAGTAGTATAATGTTGTTAGTAAAGTCGGTTGCGGCAGTTGTATTGGTCACGGCGAATGAGGTGTAGACCCTTAGTGGTTGAAGATGTTGAGTCAAGCGCGAGAGCACGTGTGCGATGGCAGCGAGTGACCGCGCGATCTTTCTGTTTCAGGTGAGTGAGCGGAGCGGAGCGGGGCCGAGCGGGGCCGCGGGAGTGCGGCCGCGCTGTGCAGCTGCGGTGAGTGCTTCGTGACCAGGGCGGCCCCGGGGTGTCGCAAGGTCCCGATCTGGGACCCTGCCCCTCCCACTCCCCCCTCGCGCAAGCGGACACGGTCTCCATTCACTAGATCCGCTATGAACCTCCTGAAAAAAAAAGTTTATCTGGGTTCACAGCGAGCGGGAATATGAATGCTAAGATACGATTACATTGGATTTCAAAAAGAACAATAGATTACAATTCTTTGACCTCGTCACACAGAACAACAAATCTGATGAGGAACTATTTATCCAGACTAATGTTATCTCAGTTAACGACTGGAAATCATTTTCGGAGGCATTATTTTCCAAGAGATAAATATTTTTTAATTAATCCTTCGTGAATAGGTATTTTAAAATGTTTTGTACTAACCGACCACAAAAAGGAGAATTGAAGATTAACATTAAAACCTCGTTTCTCTTTTCCTGCTCTGTGCTCATTAACTAAACTATAGAGTAATTTCCCGTGCCACACGTTCCAATGTTACTTTACAGAAATTCAGTTGTTGCGTAGTGTTTGACCTTCTTGCTGAGTTGAAAACAATATTTCTTTCAGTAAATATTGCTAGATCGTAATTAAATAAGTTACAATTAAGAGTAATACACATTAATATTCAGTAATCTTGAACTATCTTAATCATGTTGTCCTATTTATTCTCATTCGTATACGAGGAGTTGAAGTGAATGTGCACTATCTACGTTTCACGTGCCATTTGTTCCGGTCTGTGAAAATGTCCGCGGCTGCCGTTGCATTCACTTTCGTGTGTTACACGGCGTGTCTGCTTTCCATCGAATGGCGCAGCTGCATTGTCTGGCGGGGTCGAGTTTCGTTTCGGCTTCGCTCCAGCGATGGCGCTCATCTGCGCTGGAGATTCTACTCCGCCGCCCCCGCCCTTCTGCTCAACCCGGTCTCTGCCCCGCCCCGCTCCGCCCCGGCGCAAGACCGCCGCATCGTTTGCCGTCACGCCTCGTACCGCGCGGGCGAACTCACGTTAAAGGAGATGGGGCCGTGTGAAAGTAGATGAGATTGATTTTTTTGTATTCAAGGTCGCATCTACAGCGAGGTCATTAGCGACCACTATAGATTAACTATAGAGTGAACAGTATGATGTGATGTGGTGATGGTCAGTGGGGAAAGGACGAATACAGATATAACCATGCCCGAGGCGGGATTCAAACGCGCGATCCTTCAGTCCGAGATCGCTACGGCACTACTGCCTTAACGATCTCGTCCATCCGGACGACTAAATTGAGTGATTATTTCCATGTTCATTAGTCCCGTAAGTGTAGCGCATGTTTTTTATCGCGGGATGTCGCGGGGATCTTGTCCCGCTGGATGGTAGGATCTTGTGTGTTCTGCATGTCAGCTAATGAGGTTCCCAAAGCAGGTATATCCCATCAGTTGGGCACTAACCCAGTGGGGTCAAGCTCCCGACACGTGTGGTGGTTCCGTTCACGTGTGGTGGTGTAAGTATGGGGCAAGGAAAAGGAAGGAAAGATCGCGGATGTACTTTGGCACGTTAGATCGGGTAGCCCCGATGGCCTATAAGGGCAAGATATATTAAATGTGGCTTTCTTGTACTGATAGTCGATCCAAAGATTAGTAAGACTGCTTCCAACGAGCAAATTCCTCAAGAACCGAATCATTAGTGTGGTGTCTGGAGGAGACCTCCACATTATAGGACATGAGGTCCCTCAAACACTTTGCACTTGCTTGTGTGTGGCTCGCGGCAGAAATGGCCGTGTCCTGCCGCCACGCGCCGCCCGCCCGCCCTTTCAGGCCGTGAATTCTTTACCGGACGCATTTAATTGCGCTCCTTTGCGCTCGCTAATGAACGCGTTACGCAAGTCACGGCCCCCTATTCTCGCTCTCTCATTCACTCAATTCCCCTCCCCCGCCCCGAAAACGCGTCGGCGACAAAGCCGAAACAGCCCGAAATGGTTTCGGAAGAATGAAGAGTAATTAAAGAAATTTCGACAAATTCTTATTACAAATATTTTTTTTTAATGTTTGACATCTTATTTGGAAATGAAAAATTATACAGAATCACACATTTAATGAAAAATTATACAGAATCACACATGTTAAATATTAAACCTGAATAAGTACCAGTAATTACCAAAAAAAAATTTGCTTTTACGACATTGTTCTTAAAAGTGCTAGCTTCGATATCACCTGCGCTGGAGATCGTCAATGGCCTACGTTGTGTGCGAGCGAAGACCTACCTAGAATATACCAAACGTAATAGATTTTCAAAATCAGCTTCGTTTAAAGCGTATTGAAGACTCCCGTTTCCTTAACTTCAATCCACATTGATAGTAGTCACCTCATGACGTTTCTTTTCATGTGTAACTCATTAATACGGAAGGGGTGATCGTGTCATTAAAAAGAAGAATTACAAAGGTACTCGCCAAATGAATGCGAAATTCATTTAGTCAAAAGGCCTAAATGAATTCATAGGGTATATTATTTATCCACACTAACGGAAGTGATGCGGGTTGCATTTGAAAGGCGGTTCGACAATATTGCAGAATAATCCGTAAATTTTGCGATTATCTTATTATTACAGAACAGAGCTTTAATACCCACATTGTGAATAGAGCGTGGCGTTAATTTAGCGATCTCAGAAGTTAAGCAACATTTAGATTCCTGTTTTGAGATTTGGACTACGTTTAATAGATAATGTCTATCACATCTTAATAAAATCAGCATCGTTTAGGTTTCATAGCGAAGGGAGGTCCTGAATTATTTTGCTGCTTGTTTTACTCTCTGTTGTCAGGTAAATTATAAATTATGCTTCGTTTGTCTGTTTACTTGTTCTCTTGTTACGTAGTATGATGTAAGCTTATTACTCCCCTCGCACTCCGCCCGAACCGCTGGAAATCGTCCTCCCGCCTCTCAACTGTCATCTTCATTCATCCATTTCTCTTTCCGTCTTCCTCCTCCCTGCTCCGTTCAGTATCGCATACGCTGCCTTGCTCCACTCTCCTCTTCCTATCCTCTTCTGCCTCGTCGTTTTCTTTAGTACTCTCTACTGTCCTCTTCCATCTCTCCTCATTCGCATTCCCCAGCTTTGGTCTCTCCGTCCTGGCCCGCCCCCGCCCGTTCCCGCGGCTCTATCCCGCCCGCTCTACGCCACGCCCCTCATCTCAGCCCCGCCCCGCCCTGCCCCTCAGCCCCACCCCGCCCCCAGCCCGCATAAACGCAGTGCCCTGCCGCATGCCGGGCGCTCATTTAAGGCATGACGTGCCCTTCAAGGCCCCCAGCCCCCCGCTCTCCCCGTGGCAAACGCGGGCGCCGCCGATCCCGATTTCAGCGGCTCAGCGATTCGGAGGCGCCCAGGAAGGAAAGACTGAGAAGAATTGTTTCTTTGTGTTTAAGAGAAAAATGCGTCCTAATCAACAATTTAACAAGCCTGTGCGTTAATGTCTCGCTTTTCCCTGCTGTAGAGTTAAACGGGTCAATATGGACAGACGGAATTTTTGATGCGGTAAAAGGGTCTTAAAAAATGTAATAGCTTCCTAGTTTCGCGGTTATAAACTGTTTAAAATCTGCTGACGAAGAATTAAGTACGGAATATTGTCTAAGCATGTATTACATATCATCCACTCGTGATGTTCATTGAAAGAATAGTATTAAATACTAAATATTTCTTAAGAAATTTACTTTCTAGTGAAAATGTATAACAAATATACAAATTATAGAATGAAAATTATTGAAATCTTTCTTGTACAAAGCATCTTTTGGTAAATGAATCAACATCTTTTCTTTTCAATTGAATCAGTTGATTTGTAGTAAAAATATCAAATAATGTAAAACGCACAACTCTTATTCGATGTGTTGAGGAATTTAGGTCTCTTGTTAATTCTAAGTATAAAGTAAAAACTGAATAATAAATGTTCTTGTGAAGATAGGAATTTCTTAAGTGAAAGAACAGAATTGGTAGTTGCAACTGACTTATTGCATTATTCCACTTATTGGACGGCTTCCAGATCGTGGATGAAAAGTTAAAACTTTATTGCCATTTTATTATTGCTGTAAATTCTTCGCGCACTTTCGCTTTCTTCAGTTAAGTTCCTGCCACATTCTGTAGTGATTGGTCTTTTGCACATCGACTGGATTTGTCTGCATCGCTTCCAAGACTGATTATTGCGCGGTAATTGTTGCAAAGAATAATTAATTCGGTGATGATTGTCTTCCTCGCATTACATGTATGAAAGAGATCCTCTCTTCTGCGGGGTGGAGCCCTTGCTCTGCCTGGGAAGACAACGCCTCGGCATCGGGTGCCGCTTAAGAGGGAAGAGGAAATTCTGCATTGGCCGTTCGGCTGCGTGAATCATCCGCGCACGTGTTCAGGGTCACCCCTTTCGCCCGCATACCCTTCTCCTCCATTCTTCTTCTAGATGATGTATTGGGCAAAGAATCCCTCTGTTATGTTGCCAAGCGCTCTAGAAGTGCGCTGCAGTTTTTAGAGTTATTTGTAAGGCTAGAAAACCTCTTATCTTTAGAAGGAGAAATAATGCTCAATTTTCTTTAGCAACACGCCAAATCTCAGAAAATTAAATTCTATCAAAAAATTGCCTGCAAATTTAACATCCGTGGTGCTCAATTTTGTTTGTCATCTAGTAGATTCAAACACATTGGCATTGGCAAACACATTGGTTTATGCCGACGAAACAAATCGCCTCATTTCCGTGGCTGTTTGGAAATCCAGCCTTGTGACCACTCTGATTGATTTGTTTCCGAACGCGTCAACTGCTTGCTAATTAGTCCCGTAAAAGTAGTGTTTGTTTTACTCGGAAGGTGGCTGTATTCCTCCTTTGATGGAATGTAAGATCCGGCACCGTCAGTTTGCATTGTTTTCTATTTCCGGGTATCGGTGCCCTGCTAGGACTGTGACAAGCTCTAAGCTCCCGACTGATGCACCGTCTTGTCTGGTAGAGTAGAGCATATAAGTATGCATGGGCAGGTGTCGGTGAGGATGAAGTGTGTGGGGGGATGGTTGGGGGTGGTGGGATTTTGTGTGGGCGTGGGCGCATATGTGCGTGGGCGTGCGTTTTATGTAGTGTGCGCGAGCGCGTGCGTGTGTTGATACAAAAGAACAAGGATGAGGAAAGATATACTGCGCGCTGTCTATAGGCCATT
>BOPP01000164.1:2632679-2661038 GCA_017312745.1 Gryllus bimaculatus
GATGGGCAGAGGGGCGGGGAAGAGAGTGCTGGAGGGGCGTGGCGGAGCGGAGGTTAGCGGAGGCGGGGCGTGATTGAGTAGGCAGAGCGTTGCGGAGGCCCGGCTAGGTCGGTTGATTGATTGGTGATTCTGGGAGCAACAATGGCTAAGATCGTTAGTCCCGTAAGTGTAGTGCATGTTTCATCACTGTAGGTGGCGGTGTCCTTCCACAGTTTGATGGTGGGATCCGGCGCCGACCTACGTGCCGACTAGCGGGGTTTTTCCCAACCCGATATCTCCCACCAGCGCAGTACCGCCCCATTTTGAACAAGTTCTAGGCTACGGACATGTGTGTTTATGTAGCGTATGTGAGTGTGTGTTTAAGTAAGGGCTCAGGATAGGACAAGGAAGACGAAAAAAAGTTCACGTGCGGTCCATGGCCCTTTTTGATAGGACACTGTTCCAGTATTCGCCTAGCGCCATTATCAGCGAAACCACAAAAAATACCGATCAGACCAGCCGGCCGCAAGAATTCTGCAGTCAGCGGCTGAATTCGACCTAGCTGTGTAGCTAGTGTCAATCTCCCGACGTTGCCACTATCGGTACTGAAACCATACGACCTCCCGGTCGTGCTGGGATTGCTGTGAAATCAATTAGCCACCTAAACTGGTATGGTGGAGCAGGGCGGTGGTGAGAGGGGAGGGGCAGAGCGGGGCGGGACGGGACGGGACGGGACTGGACGGGACGGGACGGTGCAGGGCCTAGCGGAGGGAAGGGTGACAAGATGGGGCAGGGAGGGCAAGGGGAGGAGCAGAGCTGGACGCAGCACGTTGTAGCTGAGCAGAGCCGGATGTGGTAGAAGTGCACAGGGCGGCGGGGTTTGCGGAGAAGTCGTGCTGAGTTGAGCAGAGAAGTGCACAGAAGAGGGCGGGGAGATGTAATGTGTCCCATAATGGAAGAGAGGAGACGGGACGAAGGCAAGAGAGGTGAAGTGCCTTCAATGCGCTCTTTACAGTGCAAGGCCTCCCTAAGTTTAAATGTGAATCGCTACTTGGTAAATTGGTGAAAACACATTACTTTATGGTAAATGGAAAGAGTTACGAGAACAATAAGAAAGAACATAAAAAGTAAAAGTGAAGGTATAAGACCACTAAAAGTTGAATTAGGAGAATATGAATCATAATGGTGAAAAACAGAAAATTACACAAATTAATGAATTTTAAAAAGTAATATTACGTGTGTACGCGTCTCTTTCAGCGACAAACAAGGGATTCAACCGTTGAGAATCTGAAGAAGTTCTGTATGATTCGTGGCATGGTGGCTTTTTTCTCACACCTGACGTTAGTGCACATAAAGGTAATGAGTTAAAAGAAACAAAAGCTACAACGCAAACCTATTTAATTGCACTAATCACAAAGTCTACCGTAAGTTATTATTAAAACAAACCTATTGCCAACAAACGTCTGATAACTTGAAAATTGTTTTCACGAACACTCATGTAATCCACATAGCATGCAATTGAACATAGAAGCCGTGAATGCAATGCAGTTTCAATAGTATGAGCTCCTGGCGAGCCGCGGCGCAGGGAAAGTCGCCCAGTGACCGGCGGCGGGAGGGCGAGCGGGCGGGTCGGCGCGTGGGCTGCAGGTAGGAGGAGGCTCCGGCTCCAGCGCCCGCGGCAAGGTAACGCCGCCCGCCGCGCTCCGCCCCGCCCCTCACCACACCGCTCCGCTCCGCCCTGCGCCACACAGCGGCGCCGCCAAACTTCTCTCGGGCGGCGGAGGAGAGCCAGGAGGTACTACACCTCGCGCCGCTCGATGCAGTGTGCAGCCCTTGGGAGGAAAGCGAGACGAAATCGCGCTGATCAGTCGGATCGGTTATGTTAAGTTTCCGCTCGCGCGCCTCAACTACTTTCGTCATTTGTTCCGTATGTGTAGTGCATATTTGTGTTGCTGGAGATGGCGGTCATCACCCCCCCCCGGAAGGCCAGATCCGGCGCTTACCTACCCGTCGGCTTACAAAGTATTTCCCAACAGGTCTCTCGACATGTGTCGTAGTTTAATGAATATGAGTGTGAGTAATATGTATGTAGGAAAGGGATGAGGTAATATGAAGGTAAAGGGTGAGGATATGCCAATAAAAAGAAGAGAAAGATTGACTGCGACCCGTGGTGCGTTTGATAGAGTACTGCTAGGGGAACGATGTGATGGTGGCAGCAGCTTTAGAACCTGTGTGAGGCAGGCTTGACAAGCACCGCTTGTACATGATGTATACGAACGAGCCGCGTTACTGTGTCGGTATAGGTTTGTTCTCTCAGGTGAACAACTGAAGGGCGATCAGTGTCTGGTAGTGAGCTCGACGAAAATCGCAAATAACGCTCTTTACTTTTCTGAGGCAACGAAACGAAAGTTCTAGTTCTTGAAGAAGAAGTCGATGAAGAAGAAGATGAAGACCATTCTGAAGTGATGGACGGAGGGGTTAGTTGAAGTCTGAAGCATAAAAGCAGTGCAACTGATACCGTGATTAATGACCTCTTATACAACGATGTAGAGTCGTTTTAGTGGCCCAGCGTCCTCCCCTCCCTCTCCTATCTTACTCTCGACGCTGGCTGTATCTTCATCGTCCGTGTTTCGGCGCAAATATTAGCGCTTCTCTCAACGTATCGCACGAGGAGAAGATTCGACCCGGGATGGAGGGCCAAGGACAAGAGGGTTACGAGGCGCTGAGAGCTGTCAGAAGATACGCCCATAATTTCCCTATCTTCGGACAGGGCTGTCAGCCAGCGATTAATAGACCTCTAATTCTCGAGGCAATTTCCAAAAACAAAGAATATGATTTTAAATGTAATTAAATAATAAAAAATAAGGAAAGTAACCAAATAATTATTTTAAATTAAAATAAACCTTCCCGTTTGTTGTTGTTATTGTTATTATTATTATTATTATTATTATTATTATTATTATTATTATTATTATTAATGTTATTTATTTCTTCTTTCTTGCGATTAAGTTCAATTTAGCTACGTGAAGTACTTAGCGTTTTTTAATTTGCTTCTTTTATATTAAAATTATCTTTTATGCTCTTGCTGTGCTTTCCTTTACTCCCTTCAGAAAAAATGTGTTCCAAGTGGTTAACATTTGTTGTATTTAGAGGGTCAGTACTTGGTGTGAAATGGCGTTGCTGAGACCTGGGGGTGTGAACGGTGGCATCCCCTGCATGGAAACAGGAAGTGAAGGTCGCGATGGTCGAGGTGAACGGAAGACTCGCTCTCATACATATCTCTGCATAGAGCATATGTTAGCTGACAAGTTTTTGAAAGGAAAAAGAAAACCGTAACTACCTCTCGCAGTACACTCGTATGCTCTTAATTTTTCATCGTGTTCTAGTCGGCCATGTTTAGATAACAGAATGCTGAACACTAGTGCTTTTCCAGGACAGATTTGTTAGTTTTATATCGCGATCGTTTCCTCTCCTGTTCCCCAAGACTTCTCTTGTATCAGGTCAATGACCTTAGTAACTACGATCAGAACAGCTATTCTTCCTCGTACAGGAAACCAGCTATCTGACACGTTCAAATCCCTATCTCGGTCTCCGGAAGAGATCGCTCTGGTCCCCAACAGTTTCTGGTTCTCTAAATCACCGTGAGGTCGTTTATGTGGGCTTTGAATGTGGTAGAAATGCTATCTAGCTCCTTTCAACCCTTAGTGTGTAAAAGATACTCAATTAATTTGTCCAGAAAGACGACTCACTATGCTTTCGGACTTGCTAATCTTATTTCAACTTACAAACGGTGTTTTTGAGTCAGTGAGGCTCATTTTTCAAGCTGTAGAAGTGAGCACATCGATATCAGATTGCAGACGTCTCTACCAGTATTGTTGAGTCATATTCTTTTTAGAAAGCGTCGTGCGTCACCGTAATGCGTAATGAACGAACGCACGCAAGAAATGTTCTTGAACCATTTTCATTAAACTTTTGGTCGCAGTGTTTTGTTACCGTTTGGGACAATAGCTATGAGGAAACATCTCCGTGACCCCAGTTAGACTTGATGTCGGTCATGCAGTCCTAAGCCTTCCCAGCTGAGCTGCCTTTGAAGCCAACGTGAGTTCCCGTAATTCAACTCTGGCGCGTAATGTCTTTTCCTTACTCCGCCGACGTGCAGCGAATGAACGGGCCTGCGTGTTCCATTACGAGAAATTACTCTGAGTCAAATGCATCAAGTGTTTCGAAACGGTCGCCGGCAAGGAGAGGCGGTGTTCAGTGCGCTCCACATTTCCTGGCGCTTGTGCTCCGCGGCGAATCAGACCCACGGGGCGAGGAGTTCGTGGCTGCATCCAGCTCCAGACTGTAAGTTCCTTTAAATGCCACACGCGAATGAGAGAGGCGTAAGCTGTTTTAAAATTATAACTCATACATATTCAAATTCCCTAATACCCCCCAAAATTTGAATCTTGTACTTTCCATTAAATTGTTATGACGCACAGAATTTCAGACTTTTCACGTAGATAGCAGTCACCTATCAACTATCACCTAATGTAAATTATGACCTATAATTAAAGTAATGGCCTCATGACTCATTAATGGTCATTTTTCTATTACGCTATGATAAAATGAGTTACATCTGCAGAAATTTAGCAGCTCTTGCAAAAGCTGCAACTCGACGAGATAATTTAAAAATTAAAATATTTCATTCTAAGGGCGTCGAGTCGAGCAGGAGACTGGCGGCTCACATATTTGGATTTGCAATTGACTTGGCAACACGCAGAATCAGTTAGTTGCACGAAGAACCATCTAATAATCGTGTCTATCCTCCACAATGCTCCCGGACTTTCAATGGTCATTTTCACATATATCTTTTCCATAATGAATTTGAATATTTATGTCTCACCTTTTATAAATGTCCTGTAATGCATTTTTCTTTTCTTATTGTAAATAGCAGTTCTTTTGCATTTGCATCCGATTAAGACTCCAGAATTTTCAATTCTTATTGCCCCTAGGCATGCGTGAGACTCGGCGTTATAGATACATTCTAAAAGCATCAATGCCTTTCTTCTTTTATTTAAAGTTCAACTTAAGCACGATCGTTCGTAAAGTCTTAATATATTGGTTTGCTATTTTAAATTTACTTCGTATTTAAGCAATGAAACACATTTCGTGGAAAAGTCTAAATGAAGAAATGCACATAACATTAACGAAAATTTATGTTATCTGAAATGATTATGAGTTTTAAATTTTAAAACTAGAGGGACGAAGCACCATATTTTATAGTAGGTGCCCAATATATTTCAGTTTGTTCGAATGATTAAAACCAGTACTTTACATGAATACATTTTTAAAACACCTATTCTGAAATAAAACTCCCCTACAAACAAATATACCCAAAAATTCTCACTGGGCCGTTTCTTAATGTGTGTGTGTGTGTGTGTGTGTGTGTGTGTGTGTGTGTGCGCGTGTGTGTGCGCGCGTGCGCGCGTCGCGTGAACCGACCCATTTGCTTGGTACTTTATTACCCCACACACATAATATTAACCGAAATTTATGTTAACGATAGTGATAATGAGTTTTAAATTTTAAATCCGGGAGAGTTCGCCCTCACACTTCGTAGTAGGTTCTCAATGATTTTCAGTTTCACTGTTCGAATGATGGAAAACAGTATTTTACATTGACTGAATTTAAAAAATAAAAAATAAATAAAAAAGTAAATTACTCAACTAACCTCCCCTGCAAACAAATATACCCAAAAATTCCCACTAAGCCGTTTCTTAATGTGTGTGTGCGTGTTGTGAGTCGGTCGAAGGTGAGAGTGGCGCCTGACGACGCCACCTGGGCAATGCCTCCGGATGGGGCCGGCGCGGCGCCCAACTCCCTCGCAGCGCCCGTAATGGCGCCCGGAATTAAGAAGAAAGCTTTGCTTTCTCCGCGCCGCGTCCCCGCTCGGGAGCATTCCTCCCCTCCCTCCCCTCCCCTCCTCGCACGTGCACGCCCGCGTGCGCACGCGCGCTCACGTGCCTCGGGATGCTGCCGCGGGATTTCGGGGAATTAACATCTCACATAAATAACGCTTGCGCTTGTGTTGTTTTTTGACCTTTGCCATGACATTTGGATGGGGACGTACGTACTACACTACCAGTCCTTGAATGTCAAGAGGTCTGAACTGAATTCTTCAGTACTTGTGATCGCGTCATTTCACGTTGGAGTTTCATAGCGACTTCTGCGAATTCCAGAAGTGATCCCATTCCTTCGTTCAACTCAAAAGAGTTTCTCAGGTGCTGACGCTAACGTGTTTGTAGATAAGAGTACACAAGCGTATTCATTCTACATTAAATTTTATTTATAAATAGTTACTTAAAATGTTGTTCCATATGCATATTCGAAGAAATCATTTCTCCAGTTTGCGATGCATAAAAATCCTCAACAAGAACATTTCTGAAATCCATTTCTGTCTCAATCACGTGATTAATGTAGAGCGAATTAACTTATTTCCTCTCAAACGTACGCTGTTGGAGGTACTTGCGAAAGTACTTAATTCATGAAAAGAATGTCGAAGAATCGGAGTATTCACCAACTAACAAGTGAAATGTATATTTATCCGTGATTCAAGAACTTTCAGTACGTTCAGAAAAACATTCTTGTCCATCGTTTGGTCTCTTCTAATGTCGTTTGCCTTTCTGTATACACTACATAATAAGGCGACGTTGTTAGCCGCAAGTAGGTGCTTTGCTCCCTTTTTGCTCGTGAACTGGAGTAAGAGCACTTGATGAAGCGAAGGCCGTGTGCGGGGGCCCACCAGGCGAGGGGCGGGCGCTGTGGGACAAAGGCCGCGGGGAAAGTGGCGGCGGGGGCGGAGTTCGCGTGCCAGACGAGCTGCTCGTGGCCCGGCTGCCCGCAGGGGACGAGGGAGCGGGGGGGAGGGGGCGACAAGTGAATTCCCACGGACTGCCCCTTCCGCTTCCCACCCGCCCCCGCAGCTCCTGCTCTTAATTCTCCTTTTCCTCTCCTCGGCCTCCGACCGGCAGAGATGGATCAGGGCATCAAGTCGCATCAATTTCTCTGAGCAGGAAGTCCTAGGGTTTCAGTCGCAACAGTATTTTCAATGAGAGCTAGGTGTCTAGGTCCAATTGAGCAGCTTTCTGGAGGAGAATTCTTGCGGCCGGCTGGTCTGATCGGGAGCTTTCTGTAGTTTCTCCGATCACACCAGGTGAATACAGCGGCAGTTCCCTAACAAACTTACCCTAAAATGCACTACTTCACGTGAAGGGAGATCAGTCGGGAGCTTAGGGCTTGTCCAGACTGGGGCGGTGCCCCGCTGGTTGGAGATACCTGGTTGGGGGGAAACCCGGCTAGCCGACAGGTAGGTCGGCGCCTTATCTCCCAATCCAACGGGGGAAAATAACCGCCACCCCCCCCCCAGAAAAAAACAAACTACACTTTCGAGACTAATGATCTTACTTCAGTTGTCGTACCCGGAATCATCAATCAATCAAAAAATTGATCCCTCTGTTCCATTTCTTTCATTCTGTCGTCAGGTGAACCTTTGAATTAACAATTCGTTGAGTCTCTCGTGTATTGCCTTACGTTCATTTTCTCTCCGTCACCCTAAGCTCTTTTTGTTGCTTTGTAACACATCTGCCGCCCCTTTGAATCATCGTTCTATCCCCTGTTATCTTCGACATCTCACCCGATTCGCCAGCTCCGTTTGCCTCTTCTCGCGCGTCCGTGTCCATTGCCTCGCCGTGCGCCGTCGCGTCCGCCCTCCACGCCTTGCATGCCGGCGCTGTTTCACTTCACCGAGCTCTGCCTGGCCTGCTACTCCAGTTACTGCATGCCGCCCTCCACCGCGCCGGGGCTCATTCCGCCTGGAAATTGCACCTCCTTCCCTCCGCCTGCGCGGGGCGTTTGCTCTGAGCTCCACTTCTCAGGCCTCCCATTCATTGCGAAAAGTGCTCCACTCGCCGGCGAGGAATCGTTAAAACGCGGCCGGAGGAATGTTCCTTGCCGCACTAATTGCCGAAATTAGCGGCTTGAGAGACTTGATTGCTAATTAACTTTGTAAGCACTCACGTGTTTAGCGTAGTAGATATAACAATGATAGACAAACAGGTATTAAGATCGACAATTCAGTATCTTGTTCTTTATCTCAAAATAGAGGAGTTTATATTTCCAGTTTGTGTAATATAATTTAATATTTTTATGTCTATGGGGTTGTGTTAGTAAGTATATAATAAGCAATAATAAGAAACTAGCTTTAATAGCTATAATACGTTAGTGGTATTAGCCGGAGATGAAAACACAAACTTTTTCAAAACCATTATTTTAACTCAATATGTACGTACTTTTAGCAAATGTTCTTATAAAATATCTGCTGTTGAGTTTCATTTGTTTCTACAGCAAGATAGGGTGTTTCTCTGCAAAATTTTGATTCAGATAATCATATTCGATTGTTGAATTGAATTCCCGGAAATTCAGATACCTTGTTGCATCATTACTTACATTCAGCTGCAGTTCATACTCTGTGTGATTTGGCTGCACCAGCATTGTCTTCACACAAGATTTTGTAAGTGAATGTAGTTATGGATTGGAAAGTTTTCTAAAGTGCGTATGAAAGCGTGACTGTTTCGAAAAGGAGTGATTTTCTTTCAGTATGATTGATAGTTTCGTGTTACAGCCGAAGAAATGCATATGGATCATCCGTGTGGTAATATGTTCATTAATGTTTTCTCTCACTTTCTGATGATTTTAAATAAGACAATAGGCGAATATTCGAAATACACTTTCTTGGGAAAACACCTGCGTGAAGGTATTAAATATTTTAGTTTCGCAGCGTACTGGTGAAAACGGAATACTAAACTACTCATAAAGTTACATCTAAATTCGTGGAATAAATACCGTGATATGAGTAATCGATATTATCAACGATTGAAACAAAATTGCTAAAGAACTGGGGAAATGTAATGCATTCGTTATATATTACTAAAATGGTAGTAAAGCTTCATTCGTAAAAATAATTATCACTGCCATTGAGTAAATTACACTTCGTGGCTTACTTATTTTGTTGCATCGTTTTACTACTATGCCACAAACTCCAATTCAGTTATTGAAAAAAGAAACAAAAAGGGGGGAGTCAAGAAAACCAGTGGAAGTGCGGAGGCATACCGAAACGATGTCTCCTCTTGGTGCACTCAGCAACACATTTTTTAAAATGTGCATGGACTTGGTGACTGAACACTGTTGGTGTGTTGTGTTTTTGTGATTATTCCAATACTTTCTAATAAATGTAAAAATCGAAATTCGCTAACAACGAATTTACCGAAAAAGTAAAATGATGGTATGGCAATGCATTAGTGGGCATATAATTCTAACATATCAGCACATCTGCTAGTTGTTACATGTTCTTTCGCTTAAAAAAGTACCCATTGAAATACGTTATTCATACCAAGCGGTGCCAAACTGATATGCTGTTGTATATGTAGCTTTCCCCAGCATTCAAGTCTCTTGATGAAAAGAGCGAATAGTGCCGCAGTTCTTTACTCCTCGTGAACGTTCCTTTTTCTGATTTTACGCGAGTGTCGTCCGTCTCAGCGGCTTATAAGTGACGCGCTACAGCCTCTACCGCCCCCGCCGCCTTGGCCGCTGTGAGTGATGCGGTCCTTAGCCCAAGCGACAAGGTCACGGCCCCCGGCGCTCGGCCTGTCGGCGCGGCGCGGCGCGGCGGACGCGACGCGACGGCGCCCGCTTGCGATCCCCCGCCCGCCCCCGCCCCGCCCCCAACCCCACCCCCACCCTCGCTCCCGCCTGGCGCCCGCCCCGCCCTACCCGCACCGCATCTCCGCCCGCCTAGCGACGCCCCGCCCTACTCCGCCTTGCTCACTCTTCCCCCTTTACCCACCCAGCGCCGACCCGCCCGCCGCCCTGCGCTTCTCGTCCAACTCTGTTTGCCCTGCTCAGCGCTTAGCCCGCCCAGCACCTCCTCGCCCCGCCCCGTCCAGTGCCGCCCCTCCGAACGCTGACCCGCCCTCTTCCGCTTTCCTGCCCTCCCGCGTAGACCTGCCGTACCCCGCCCCGCCTAGAGCCAACCCGTCCCGGCCCAACGCTGCCCTGCACCCCCCTCGCCCAGTGCGGCTTCGCTCAACGCCGCCTCTCCCCGCCTCGCTCAGCGCCGTCCAGTGCCGCCTGCGCCTTTTAATTCCGAGTTCGTCACTTCGCGCGACGAGCGCCGCGTTTCCAAATTAACCACTTGCGCCTCAACTCACTCTGCGCATTTTAGTTGCCGGGGGAAATTCGCCTCTCGTTGCACTAGACGAGGGCAGCTGAAGACATGCCCTCTACTGCTGGCTGGTGTGCTTCGTGGATACTAGTGCGTAAGCTCCTTTGGAGCTTGTTTGAAATTCCATATGTCTTGATTCTTAGTACTGGAGCCAAATAAATCTTGTGTCGGTCTGTTATGCAGTTATAGAAAAGGAGGTGAAATCGTAATTTTTTGAAAACAGTTATTTTATAATATACGCACGAGAGCCGCGAAACCTCATTGGATGGTGTACGTTAATTCTCCTTCAAGGGAAAGCGGATGTAATGCGATCGAAGTGCAGAAGTGGTAGTCGCAGCAGCGGACATTCATTGGACAACCCTGCCTCGTTCACTCGGCTGGCCCTGGACACTGCGACGCGGAAGCTGCTGCTGCAGCGTTTGCGCTCAGAGGCACCTCGCCGCTTCCGCACACACAGGCGACGCTGGCATAAACATCCATGAAATCGTATCTTGGCTCAGAGTCACTAAACATTTTTTATAATGTAAATTCCTTTGAACTCAATTTTCGAACTGAGTGGGAGATATATAGATAATGCAAATATCTTCCTGAAATAGAGATTAAAAAATTAATCGCTCTCTTCTGTCATTTAAGTTAATTCTAAAAGTTAACTAGCTGTATACTGGAATTACGAAAGTAAGATAATAAACCATGTAGCTGCTAACAAATATGATTCATTGTGTTATTTTCACTCTGTGGGTGTGTATCACAAATTATTGTGACATGTATCGTTAATATAAAAATGTTACTTTTCATGTTCTTGGTACAATTTTAATTTCTGTTTCTTTGGTTGCAGGTATGGTCATGACAGCACTGTAGTTGATGATGAGCATATCAAAGTAAGCTGTTAATTTGAAAACTCTTAAATGCATGTATTTGTCGATTTTTAAACTCTGTATTTATTCGTGAAACATTTTTATTTCTTTTTATTTGGTGAGATTGTAAACTTTAAAGATACCTCTTAGAATTTTGCTATGAAAAGATCAAATCCCTTTAAAAAAAGTACCTGTTTTTGAAAGTAATCGATTCTGCATTAAAATTATTAGTGCATATTACTTTTGGAACAAAGTATTACACTAGTAAAGTTTATTATATTCTAAATTTATTCTGCTTTACCTGACAAAGTAAAACAGTGTGTCGTTCGTCTTTGGGAATAGTGGGAAAACATTGGTGGGCGAGGATCCCGTCCGTAGGTCAATTTGATGGGGCAGTCTCTCCACCTTCCTCTGACGCGTATTTTGGAAGATGTTGCAAGTGGTCCCTTGCGCGTTTCCAGTCCTCTAGTCTCCCTGTCGTGGGCTCTCATCAGTGGCTGATAAGTTCGAGTCAACCAAACAATCGGCGCCCACGCAGCGTTGCCACCCTGGCGACTCCCTCTGCTCCACCTCCTCCTCACTCGTACCTCTCCCTCCTTCGAGCCCTATCTCTCCTTGCCCCTCTACCACTTCCCTCTCTATCTTTCCCCAGCACTGCTCCGCCCCCATCACACCCGTTCCATGATACCGCGACACGCCTGCCGTCCCTCTATCCCTATGACATCTCAACACATCCCACCACAGACGTGCATCGCCCCGCTCCTCCGCCCCGCTCCTCCGCCCCGATCTCTTCCCTCCGCTAGCCCGCACCTCGCTCTCCCCGCCTCGCTCCGATCCGCCTCCTCGCTTTGCCCGCCTCACTCCACACTCCTCGTTCCCCCTCCGCTCCTCAATCCCCGGTCATTCATTCCCGCTTTGCCCCGCTCCTCCCACTCCCCTATCCTCATTTCACTATACCCCGCGGCTTCACCCTCACCCCTCCCCACCCTGCAGGGCCGTGCCACACCCTACCTCCCTTCGTCCCTGCTCAGCGCTGCACGCTGGGTGGCCACGGGGCTGAGGCTCCCCGCTTGCGGAGGCGGCGGCTGAGGGCGAGGCGCTCATAAAGACACGCGCTGATGTCCACTCGTCGTGACTCAGGGCGCTCGCTTACTAGGCGCGGTTGCATCACCGCAGCCTATTTGGTGCGTTTGCATTAGCCGTGATTGACATAAACTGGCTCTGCCCCTCCGTGCGCCGAACGCTAAACGAACGCAGAAGGGCATCGCGTTGGCGCTGGCGAATACACAGCCCCTCCCCCACTTACTCACTTATCCTCACTGAAATCGGAATCACATCACGCTGTCGCCGTCACCCGGTCAAGTGTTTTCTTCCTTTTGAACACAATTGTTTTGTGGTTTCCTCTATCTTCCTAGGCTAACGGCTGTCGAAAAATTACCATTTTTTCACAAGGGTGGTTTCAGTGCTCAAAAGAAGTTATAGGCACTAGTTGTCTCAGTCCGCGATACATAAAGGGAATCCTTTCTGATAGTCGACTACATTTCTTTGAGTGCAGCTCTTCTGGACCACGGCTGCTCAGGAACGTTGAGATTCTCAATTTCGAGGTGACATTAATTTGACTATTGGATTTAATCGGAAGGATCTAAATATTTGTGCTTGCTTAAATACGCTTAGCAATATTATCTTTCTGCCGAGTCGGATGGCCGTGCTGGCTAAGACCGTGCCCCGACTCAGCGCTGCAGTCTGAAGGGTCGCAGGTTCCAATCTCGCATAGAGCACTGTTGTTTGTTCTTTGTCTGTGTTGTCGCGGAGGGCCTCGCATTCTTCTGACCCTAGATAAGACGAGTCCGCTCGTGTGTGGCCGAATATGCGTCCCATCTGGACATAAAGGGTAACCAGCTGTTAGCTGTATAAAAGCCAGAGGAAAGGGAAAATATTGTTTCCCTCTGTATAGAACAGAGCCTGTATGGTATAGTGCTAGGCTAGGGTTTCTCGATACAAGGCTGTATTTAAATTAGTTATAAGTGCGGAATGCTCTCAGGGGGACGTTGTTGTGACGCAAGCGCGAAGGCGGAACGTGGAAAGGGGTCGGGGGTTCGAGGGAACCGGAGCGGCGCGGGAGAGTGGGGCGGAGACCCGGTGAAAGTGGCGGTCACCGCGGGTCACCTCGCGCTGTCACCGCTGCCTGGTGGTCGCTGTGCACCAGCAGCTACCTATGTCGCCGAATGTCGCAGGTCTCGGCCTCCGTCGCACTTACTGCAGAAGACATGACGCGGGCCCATGTGCCCCAAAGAATCTGTTTCTGCAGCCGTGGGTACCGCTCTTGTGGAAATTTTTCTGTTTTATGTCCTGATTCGTGTCATGTAAAAACCGATCTTTGCACAGCTTGTTAACTCCGCGGCTAACTTGACGTATTTGATAACTTTACCATAATCTCTCTTCACCTCCCTTCATTTTCCTACTGGATTTGCCAATTTAATTGATATCACCAGGTGCATGATATATTTCTCCTCATTAAAAACTCTCTTCAACCAAAATCCGTGTCAGCAATTCGTCGTGTGTATTGCCAGTGACACGTTTCTATTCTTATCGCTTCTATTGCTGTCCCTGCAAGATAGCTGTCCACCATTGATCTGCACAATATATTACTAATCTTCAGGGTGGCCACTTTCTGGAATGCCTGGAAAAATCTGGAAAAGTCATTGCTTTGGAAAAGTCGGGACAAAAATCAGGAAATTAGTGGAAGAAATGTTAAAAGACTCGGAAACGTTTGAGATGGTCATAAATCTAGATAGTATTCCTTAAAAAACAGCATTGGTTTTTGCTCAATTGCTATTTGTTAAGTACTTTTATTTCTACTTGATCACAGTGAAATAAGAGGGCTGAAAACTTAGTTTCACACTTGGGTTAATATTTTCATTTCAATTGTAAGAAATTCTCTGCGAATCTTATCAGTGAAAAAATATTTTGAAAATGCGCTGGAAAAACGAGAAAATTCAAGGAAATTTGTTTCAGGAAATAAGTGGCCACCCTGTTTCCCAGCTACCAGCTGTCTTACAACGATACTCTACTCTTATCGTAGCTGCCTCCTTTTGTTTTTGGAAGGACAGTAGACACACCTAGAATCAACAGCACCTTCATCCCTACCGTAAGGATGTAGTTCACTCACCGAGCCACTGCTACCGATTCCACCACCACCACCACCACCATCACCACGATTACCAGAGCGTCCGTGCCCAGGCAGCCTGCAAACACCAGGAAGTGATGGCCGGCAGGCGCCACGTGTGGACGCGAGGCTCGAAGCGGGACCGAAGCGTGAATGCTTCGCCTTTACGATGTCCTGCAAGAAATGTCGAGGTTTACGATGGAAGGCTTGCGAAACGATTGGGTTTCAAATCGATGTGTGATGAACGCGTGATGGAGGAGACAAGAAGTGGTCGACCTGACGAAATAAAGTACATCAGTAATGCATTTTCCGTCTGCGGGATCTTCATATTTTAGAATGTTTTTTCCTACATGCTTGCGTACAGATTGTGCTAGGTTTCTTTTTCTAGATATTTTATTGACCACAGAGAAGTTTGTTCTCGCTTAGAATCAAACAAGTTCATTAGTATATCGTTTATATGAATAGTAAAGAGGGTTATGCATTCTGATACATGTATCATGTAAATCCCAATATTGGCGGGGTATAAAACAAAACAGTGTTTTTACTTTTTATACTGTTATACTGTACAATCGCATTTGTACTGCCGTTTAATATGTACCACTGGTTTAATATGCACCAATCAGAAACGGTTGCAAATCTTATGGTCGATAAGAACTGATTTTCTTAGTTAAATTGTTGAATGCAATAGTTATAAATTTGTAAGGTCCTTCACATGACTGTCATGTACCAGAGATAGAGGTTCAGGAGGCTTTCCTGAGTTGACAGGCTCTTTGAAGAGGCAAAAAACCTCTCAGTGCTGAACGACCTGCTGCCGTGTGTTTTATGCGCCAATGAGTTGTACCATTGTCGTTAGTCATTTCGTTTTTATGGCATTGCCTTGTATTATACGACCACCTGTAATAACATTGATGTAAAAACGACGTCTAGCGTCAACCAGACGGCTGAAAATTCTTCAATGCTTCAAATACTTCAATGCCAAGACTTCAGTCCCTTCCGGATCGTATTTCATACAAGGTGACTTGTAACTGTGCGTTTTCTGAAACAAAACGTCGTGCTAGCTCCAATGACATTTGATTGATTCTTTTGTAAACTCTTGATTACTTTCACAAGGAATTCAAATATTCGGGCATTTTCCAAATGCCGTGGACGCACATATGTATTTATATCTCTACTTTAGCAGCAGCATTTGCGGCGATACACATAATCGAAAAATTGTTTATTTTTAAGACATTGTTTTTTTAATGAAACATGAAATATTTGTCTGAAAACGCAGATCTTATTTCTAGGGGTGTGTTTAGCAAAAATAACTAGCGAAGTGTCACCAAATTGGCCAGTGCTGAGTCAATAGAGGCGTGTAGTTGAGCGTAAAGGAATTCGCTGGGAATTGCTTCCCTCTGGCAGCATATGTGTGTGTGTGTGCGTGTGCCGCCGTCAACGCTAATCTCTATCGCACATAGATTTAAGGTATTCCCCGCGAGCGGTGATCGACGACGCCCACACTGTGGAAAGCGGCTACGAGGGGTTGGCAAGCCTGCGAGGGTGACGATGGACGCAGGTTGCTGGACAGTGGAGACTGATAGCCACTGCCGCTCACATGTGTTCGTCAGTACTGTTATGGCAGGGACGGTTTATGTGCTGCGAGGGGCGATCAAAAACATAAACGTAAATACGAAAACGATTCCAGAACTGAAAGGGTTTATTATTAATTTTCTATATAATCCCCTTGGACCTCAATGCACTTCTCCTGCAATAACGATCTTCCTTATAGAAAAAAAAACAAACTTGATTTCTTTGCAAACCAGGCTCTCGCCGCTGCCTTGACTTGTTTAAAGCTGGCTACCCTCTGCTTTTTTTCATATTATTGGAATAGGTAATAATCGGAGCATATAAGGCCTACGGCGTGGATGACTGTGCTGCTCCAACTCTGAGACTCCGATGGCGATTTGAGTTTTTGCTCACATGTGCTCCAACGCGTTGTCAGGAAAGGTCAAGTAGTCTCTCTTGATACATTAGCCGTTGTCCCACTGTCGATAGCTTTGGGCAGAAACCAAGTACCGGGCATGACCAAACGTAAAAAACTTATTCTGATTCGCCTATTGATGGAAGTCACACCGAGGTTGATACAGTTTTATTACACGCTCTCCATAGTTCTCAGGATACTTGCTGAGGGTCGTCGTGTTACTGGTCCTCAAAAAAATGATGAATTCAAGGTTGAGTAAAATTACTGGGCGTGAATACGAATTCTTCTTGAAATACAACTTGTTACCTTTTCTGTGATATTTGAAATATACGTTTATACAGTCCGTGGGTCATTTACATCGAAATGCATTATTTTATGACCAGGCGGAAGGCGTTTAAAATCACTCTACTATTCACTCTCCAACCTATCGACCACTGGCAGCCCTCTTAGATGGCCCTTCCATAGCATGAAAACCGCGGAAAAGAGACTTCATGACATTGCGAGGAACAAATTCCGAAAAGTTGTCAGAAACTTTTGTCAGTGGATGAAGACGAATACACTGCTACTACTCTCCTTTTTAAACTATTTGTGGCCGCGGCGCGAACGAAACCCTGGCGCGAACGTTGCTTATTCTTTCCTTTCATGATCAGCATCTGAAACGAAATGACACCGTAGATAGTCGTCCGCAAACCAACACCTACGCTTCACCTACCACCCCAGTTGTACTACGGTGCGTACGCTGTACCAGCAAAATGAAGCGCCACAAGAGGAAAAGGGGCGGTGCTGTGGTTATTGCAGCGAAGCGCCGCAGGATATGGCGGGGGTGTGAGGGGCAGAAGGAAATAAGAGTGAGGCCGACAGGGGCGAGTGGTTGGAAGCAGAATGGTGACGGAGTGTGTGATCTACAGATGGGAGGGCGAGACGGGAGTGAGGGGCAGAACGAAACGGGAGCAGTGGTGGGGTGGAAAGGAGCTTGAGGGAGGAGCGAGAGGGTGGAAGCCGAGCGGTGACGGGGAGGAGGAGGAGCGGGAGGGAAGAGTGATCTGGAACAGGCGGGGTGAGAGTGGGAGGGGGATGAGCAAAGCGGGGGAGGGGTTAGGTGGAAAGGAGCGTAGGGGCGGTGCCGAGAAGATGGAAGAGGACAGGTGAGGTGACGGTGTGGCGCGGGGACGGGAGGAGAGAGTGGTGGTGGTGGAGGGGCGGGGGGCGGGCAGTGGCGCGTGCGCGGGCGTCCTTGGGCGGCGGCGCCGCATTCCGCGCTGCGGGGTCACGGGGTTGTTCTGGGAACCGGCCCCCTGCCCCGCCCCCCGGCCCCGCCTCACGACCCGCCCCCGGCGCTGCCCGCCGCAATCCCGATTGTCATGCTCCGCCTGCGCTCTTTTTGCTCTGCGCTCCCGGACGCTTCGCCCAGGCCCTCGGCAGCAGAACCCAGCATCCCACGCGACACCGCGGACTGTTCTCCTCTGCCTCACCACTGCCCCTAATGCTCTGTTCACAACCACCGAAGTTGAGGTATACAATTGCTATTGAGTCCACGCGATTTGCTCTTCCCTCCCCCCTTACAGGGGCAGCGTGAACAAGTGAAATGTTTCATCCGGTATAATGTTATTTCTGTAGTTATGATAGGACGAAATTTGGCCATCCCTATTTTAATGTGTTTTTGTTTCTCTGGAGTTCAAGTTTGTGTAAATTTCCTCTACGCGAAATCTTCCAAATGAAATATATTTTATTGAGTTAGGATTGAATATTTCATTACTAGTGTTTTGTCTTATTGGCAGTGCATTTTCGTCTCCTTTCTTTCAATAGCCCAAAAATGGTATGGTTTTAATTTCTTTTCTTCTTTGTTTCCTGTTGATTGCAAAGAACTAATCGACAGATTACTTCAAACTAAAAATAAAAAAAAATAGTACTTTGATCACTCTGGACACCAGGCCACCCGTCGAGCGGTGGAATTGTTATGTGGCGGACGTTGTAAGGAGATCGTGCGTACTAGTAATGCGACATGGCCATCAAAACAAACATAAATGTTCAACCAAAAACAATCTATGTTTCTTAAGCTGCCTTAGTAAACTCTAACTTTAAATTCGTGCGCAACAATATTTAATTCGTGACCCACAAATTACATTTTGAGGCGGCAGTGCCTCCAGGGCGAATGCTTAATTTATTAATAACTATTTTTTTAAATACAACTTATTGTATGCGTATGATGGAGATAATCAGCCCACGAAGAATAAAATTCAAATAGTATATATAACACATATTATACCATTACACCATTGTGTTCACCTCTATCGTACATCTATAACACGAATTACGAACTTAATTCTAAAGGCATACACTTGGCAATATGTATTGATTTCATTCTTTGATTCATGTTTTTAAGTCCATGCCTTCTTCTTTCATTCACACAATTTGCATTTGTAATCGCGCTGAGTATCTTTATCTCGTAAGTCGTTGGTAATGCATCAGGGACAACGTAAAGGTTAAGGACAACGATACTTGGGTCATTGGCTCAACCGTTTGTCGCCCCAAATGAGTGCCGGCGCGTCAGCTGGTCTGCTTTGCCAGACGACCACCGTTCCGTCCGCCTGCCAACCGCCTGCCTCGATGCGCCGAGTCCCAGCCCGTCTGTCGTGCGTCCCATGGCATGACGGCTGGCGAGATCCCTTGCGTTTGTTGCTCATTTCGCTCGATTAAAGTATGAATTTCAATTGCGACCGCTACCGACCGTCACACAAGACTACAACTCGTTACTTTACGATAAGGGCACACTCGTAACATTCGAAGTACTTGACGAGAATTTAAGTGTGAATGCACTTGAGCACAAAGAGCAATTGTTCGGGCTAAGTGATCGCCCATAGCGCCTCACTACCGCCTCCGTTTCCTCCGAACCCGTACGTCTGCTCAAAGCGGCCTCATCTCCTTATCTCTCTAATCGTTCCCTGGGCCCTGGCATCACGTACCTTCTCCCTACTACCAATTTCTCTAACATGACCAAGTGGAAGTTTCCGTCCTTTGCGTCTTCTGGTTTGTCTGCAGTTTGTCTTTCTCGAACTTTCGGTACTTCTCAGCCATGATTAAAGAATGTCTCCCCTCTCTTACATGATCTCGTAAAAGGATTAGGTGATAAGCTTTTCGCGATCTCTTTTCTTCTGCTCAGTGCAGTGCAACGCATGTGTGCGTGGTTAATCAAAGCGCCTATGTCCCGGAGAGAAAAACGCTGTATCGGAGAAATGTTGCACGTCGTGTAGAAATTGGCGTTTCGTTTCCAGAGGCGAGAGTTCTAAATTTGGCGAGAGTTCGAAGGGAATGATGAATTTACGGCTCTGTTGTAAGCTGGTGACACAGGAGACCGGGGGGCTCTGTACGGCGTAGCTGATTGGCGCCTGGGCCCGTGGGAGTACGGCAGGACTCTGCAGACGGGGGACGCGTCAACCATTGCAGTATCTGTTGAAATGCATATTTTTTTGTGAAATGATGATTTATTTTAAAATTGATAATAGTGGGACCATATATGCTACGCGAGTTTAAATATTTTGTGAAGGGTGTGGCAAATCTAGCCGACACTTTTGGAAGGCGCAATCCGCTGAGGGCATTGCAAAGGCGAGGCATTAAACATACGACACTGCAAGGCCCTCAACATTCCACGGCGTGGAAAGAGGAGGCGCCCACGACGTGTCGCGGGTCGCCTGTACTCGGCGCAGCCCAGGCCCGCTCTCGCCGCCTCTCCATTCACAGGCCGTTCGTCTGTCGCGGGCGATCTGTTTGTTTAATCAGATGGAGGGAGCGCGTTAATCTCGCCCCACCCGCCCTCCACAGGCGCTCCGTCTGCGCGGGACCTGTTGGCGGCGACCCGCGCGTGCGTCGCCCGGGCGGCTTTCTTCCTTTTACATTCTTTTCGTCTTTCTCCCAGCGCGCCGCTGTGCTCCGGGGCGCTGAACAGCCCACCTTCGTGTGTGCAGCACCCTCGTAATATCGTGGAATTGACAAACATTATTGAGAAGTTTCTGAATATTACGTTCATTTGAATGGTATTCTGGTGCACACTCAAATACAATTTAATACTCGTGGCAGTGTTCACGAACATTTCGATTGCTATCTGACTGCAATGCATTACAGCTCTTTCAACGTAATTGAATATATTTTAGCTTGTGTTAATACTGAGCAATAATAACATTTCTGAAACTTTACGAAATGTTTTACACATATTATCTAATGTTTGCGAACACAGTACCAACTTCGATTTATTTCATGAACAACAATAATTTAAGTTTGACTATCGGTAAAAATTCGTTCTCATGCGGTATAATGTCCTTCCATCTGTAAATTTTTCATTTCTGAACTTAAATGATGCAACATTATCCGGAACTTACAATGCGACTAAGAGTTGGAATTTGATTGGTCGTTCGTGTACCAAAATAGATTTCACCCTTTGGCTGTACGCTGAGAACGTCTTCTCTCTTTAAAAGTTAATAAATACAGTGGCTATAGTTAACAACAATTTTTGTGGTTTTCTCAAAATTATTGGGCTACACTACGTACTATGTTATGTGAAACTCACTCGGCAATTATCGTATCTCTCCTTAAACTTCAATATATCTTATCGCATTCATAGCCTGAAATGGCTAATTTTCGATTTGTACTATTTTTATTAGTAACTTATATTCAAACCCCGAATTTGATCTAGAATTATTCCAAAATTTTAGTAACAGACAGAGACTTAGTAATTACCTCTCGATATTCTCCAAATGAACGTGTTTGAAACACCTGTAGTCCAATAAAGTATCAGCTGTTATATAATTATTTACAATGTCATTAATATGTTGTTTTCAGATTATCCCTTAAATATAGAAGAAGGGGGGAAAATAAATAATCTTTGTTACACTTCTCGTCGCTAGAAGGCATAAGCTACGTATTCGGCAAGTTCGAAGTGGGAAGACTCCAATTGTTATTTTACAAATCTTCAGCTTGAAGTAACCCGAGGCAGCAGCCACTACTGGTGTCTTTCTATGGCGTCCATTTCCATCGTAATTTCTTTAATGCCCGTGGCAAATGTGGAATCGCGCTGTCGCCGAAGCGGAGTCTCCCACGACGGACGCGCCGTCCGAATGCCCTAAACCAGTTTGACGCGCACGGCGCGGCGCGGCGCGGGTATCCGAAGCGAAGCTCAGCGCAGCGCAGCAAGGCGAGCGGCCGTTGATTCACGCCCCGCGCCCGGCGCTCGTAACGGTATTGAAAGATCCCACTTAGCAGCCGGGACGGCGCGGACCGCGGTATGCGCCGGTGCCGGTGCCGAGGGCGGAAGCTGGAGTGGGCCGGGTGATCGGGTGATGGAGCGCCCGCTCGCGTGTCTTCGATAACAGGCGTGTCCTCCCTCTACGCGACCGGCTCACGCGGTGCACTGGCTGGGTTTCCGGTGCCTCTGAGCGGGAGGTTCTATGGTCCGATTAAAAGAAGTTGGCGGTTGACCGTTGCGAGTGGAAAGGGGCGACGTTGACAGTTTGCCCATCACTGAGTACGAGTCCCCGGGACACAAAAATAAACAATTGAATAAATAGTTATGAAAGTAACCAAATCATATCCGCGTTTTGTATCAAGCAACAGCTTTGGAAGCACGATTGTCAATCATCAACGTATTTTAATCGGACCATAGGATGCGAGTCTCGACGGTTGGCGTATTTTCGACACCTGTTTGGTCGAATTCAGTCGCTGTCTGGAGGAGAATACCAGCTCCTCTGATCGGTAGTTTTCCGTGGTTTCTCCCATCATCACCAGGGGGAATCCCGTAGCAATACTATGACAAATGAGCCATGGACTGCTCGCGATCTTCCCTTTCTCTTTCTTGTCCCCTCGTCTCCAGTTACACACGCGCGCGTGCATTACGTTACTGAAATGAATGTCTGGTGCGTAGTTATTGTCACTACTGGTCTGGTACCGTGCTGAGAGAAACATTTCCACCTCCCCGGTTGTAATATTTGTAATATCCACTAAACTTACGGGACTACCGAGCACTATATTTGTCGCAGCAGGAAACACTCATCAGTCACCTGCCTCAACGTTCTATGTTGCCGCCATGTGAGTTCGTGAGCGAAAATTCTCCTCCTTATGCACGTAACTGTTGACTACAAACACACAGATGATGATAATGAACGAATGGAAATGTCTGAACTACAAGGAAAATGTACAGATTTTTTAAAAGCACTATTCGATTTAGTAAACTATTTATTTTATTCTCGTGATTCCCCTTTGTACATTAACTTCTTCGGACTTTAATGAGTGCAATATACTCTTTCAAACTTTTGTGTACATACAGAAACGCACCCAACAGGCGATTCGGGAAAGGCTGCAAAGGGATTCAGGAACTTGAAGCACCAGCACAGATAGTCGCAGCACCGTCACGTATAATGTGTCGAAGAACAAGCGATGCACTTCCAAACTTGGAAGGCTACTTCTTGTACGAGTAAACGAATAGTAATTGTGTTCAGGAGCGTGTGGCAAAGGAGAACTGTGTCACTATCTGTGAATCAAGTAAACTCACCGCCTTCAAAATAACTCTCTCCACTCTCTACTCCTAACTTTCTTCCACCCGGTGTGGAAAACAGGAAACAAAATACCACCTCTCTTTAGAAGCACTGGTGATTATGTGGGACACATTACACAAAACAAGTAAAGCATGTTTTGGCCAAATGTTGAAGACTGCGAAGGGAAATGACTGTCTGGTGACCTGGCGTCCGGTCCACGCGGGTGCCACCAGAGCTGCTGGCCCGTCCGTCTGGCGCCGCGGGGAATAAATCAAACGGAGAACTGTCATTTCGTATTTATCGCGTCGTGCTGCTTCTTTTCTTAGTCAGCGGCTGAGGAGCTCCTTTTTTTGGTCGCTGGACGGGGCGGGCGGGGGCAGGGCGATGGAGGCGGGAGGCGACGACAGGGTCAGTGGGGGGGCTGGGAGGGGGCGATGGAGGTGGAGTGGATGCGTGCGGCCGTGCAGCAACGCTTTAGGAGAGTGGGCGTAGCCCAGGACGCATGTGGATATGTGGAGGGAGTAGGTGAGGGACACGGACGGTTCAGTGCGTGCGGTGAAGCTGAAATTACAAAGGGAGCCATGAGGAAGGGAGGGGAGGGGATTCCCCAGCCACGCGCAAGGATTGTCGGGCGGGTGGGGGTGGAGTTGTGGAGTCGGAGGCTTTGTTAGGGTACTAGCGACGGGTGTTGTATGTGACGGTGGTTGTGGTGATCGGGAAATCGGCAGATATGGTCATAGGAAGAGGGGCATGGGATGGGAGGCAATACGTTTTTGGGATGGAGAGGGAGCGAGGACGGAGAGCGTGTAGGGATGGGGCGCTCTGATTAGAAACAGGTCCCGTGTGTTGGGGGCGGGGCGGAGCGGGCACAGCGGGCCGGCACAGGATGAGGTGGGGCGGTCGCAGAGAGGGGGCGGGCGGACCGAGATGAAGTGGGCGAGAAGCGGGAGGGGTGGGTTCAGAGAGGGGTGGGCGGACTCAGATATGAGGGGGTGGGGAGCGGGGCGGAACAGAGAGAAGCACGCAGCCGCCGCCCAAAGCATACGAACACCATCTTACTCTGCCGTCCAGTCGGCACTCTTCATGCGGATCCGTTCGCCACACGCGTGCCTTGTGGTTCAACATGTGGTCCATCTGGGCGGAAATTGTGGGCGAGGTGGAATCAAGGTTTCTTTCAGGAGCACCTCTTTTCCTTTTAATTCTTACTCCATCATTGCTCATCGTAAATTATCAAGTTAATAGAAGATTTAATTAATGTGTTGGATGAGTTTTGTGTATAGCCATTAGACCTTCATACGTCTCACAGAGCGTAGGAGTCAAAATAACACGATTCTTGAAAAATCATAATATATAATCATCTGGAACACTGCTTTTGCAATTTAGCGAAAAGAAAGTGGCGATCTAGCAATCTTCTTTTTTCTTATTTAGACAGAGGTGTATCCAGAGACGAATTTTGGGAAGAATTTATAATGTGTTTGTCAAATATGTAAATTACAGATTTTGTAAAACGTCGCAGGATACTCTCAGCTCATGCTGCGTGCGATACGATTTTATTCGTTTTAATGATAATTCGAAAATATGTTTGCTTGAAAGTTTCGTGTCACGTTAAAATTTATAGTTACTGAAAAATGTTTAGAGGTGAAATTTACTTCATGTTTTACCCTTGGATCCGCGCCGGATTTAGAGTACTGAACAGGGAGAGGTTGAAAGTTTTAAGAGTTTTCGACGGACGTCTTTGCGAGCATATTTGCCTTAAAATTATCGAGAAACCATTTTAATGTCAAAATTTCGGAGATATTTGTAATTGTGTCATTGAAGCCCTCTATAGCAGCATTGACTAGATCAGTGAACTGTATAAAAGTATACGTTGTAGCATGTGGAGCCATGTACTAAGTAATAACCCCTCA
Source organism: Gryllus bimaculatus (assembly GCA_017312745.1). Classification (NCBI taxonomy): domain Eukaryota; kingdom Metazoa; phylum Arthropoda; class Insecta; order Orthoptera; family Gryllidae; genus Gryllus; species Gryllus bimaculatus. The sequence continues at coordinate 2,657,328 of BOPP01000164.1, forward strand.
TTAGCAAGTTACTTGCTCAACATTTCTGCCAGGGAGTGTGGTACATATTTTCTTTCCGAAGGCAAATTAAATTCTGGCTCTACTCCCAATTCATTGCACATACATCTAACTAAAAACCCATTTGCGTCTAGCGACAGGCGCCTTTCAGTTCGAGGGCGTATTATATTAGAAATTATTGCTGTAATTTTGCGTGAACCTTCAGTGAATGAAAATAAAAATATGCACCCAATTACGAACGGAAACCAACACTTCATTTTCCGTCACGTAGTATCTTTTTTAACAATAATTTAGCGTAACGACGTGCCATTTATAGCTCACTTGCAAGAAGAAATTGCCGCGCGTACTCTAACGAAGCTTTTTAGTCTAGCGGGTCTGAATGGCGCGGACTCGGAAATACCATAGAGCTAAATACGTACCATAAGAACGCTTGCGAGGACTTCGACAGTTGTCCAGTCTTCTAGACAAAGGAACGTTGTGTATGAGAGAGCGCTAAACATCCAAATGGTTGAACATAATAAATAGGTCATTCTTGTTTTGAGGGAATTAACGAGTGCGATGACGTGATTAGCAGTAAACTTAATTGGGTGAGGGAAAGGTTTTGGGAAAACTATATTCAAAGTTGTATTAATACATTTTTGGTTTTCTTGCGAATTAATTGGATTTTAGAAAATTGTTGACAATGTTTCCTTCGTGAAAACTCATATTGTCTTTAACATTGGTTAGAATGTGTAGCATTGCATACATTTTATTTTAGATGTAATTTTCGGCTTCGTAACAGCTAAAAACTGAACCAACTAAAATTTAGGAAAAATGGGCCAATTAATGTAACGTAGCATTTGCAATATTCATCGGAAATGTATGACTTTCTTTCCCTCCTGAAAATCGAAAGCAATAGGTAGCAGCTGTTTTTCGCACGTGTTTTATGGACGAATTGAAGGACATGGAATAGTATTAAGATGAGCCTCAGCAGTTACAATAAGCCTCCTGGTTTTCGTAAATGTTAAATGGCTGGATTTAGTGAAAATGTGGGTTACTTCTTGATATTTTTGAACGGCTCGGACTAGTAACATTATGCGACACTTTTCAACTAAATCGAGGTATTAACATTTAGCAGGGGGATTGCTAAAGCTGTTCTGTGTTATCTTTATAATGCTCCAAGCTATTGGCTGGAATGACGTAATATGCATGATACTGTCAAAAACCCTCCAATTCTTTTGGCATCTCTATACAATACATGTTATTGAGAAGATCAGAATAGGTCGAACATGCAAATGATATGCAGACGGTTAAAAAGACGGTTGTTATTTTTTAACTCTTGCTTTTTAAATGACTTAAAAACAGACCAGTTTTGCTGCCTAGCATCGCAGGCGCGGAAAGTGCGGTGGCCGTCGAGTTGCCCGCCCGCCCCGCAGAGCGCGCCGGGCGTCCTTGCTGTGGGCCGCGCCATCGCCGAGGCGTCCGCGTGGGCCGACGCCGAGGGCGAGGGCGCGAGCAGGCAGCGCCCGGGCGATTACTGGGCGAGAGCGAGGGCGAGGGGCGCCCGCGCCCGCGCCGTCGCCGTTCACGGCTCCGCCCGACTTTTATAGCGAAGCAATTAAAGGCCGCCCCGCGAAGGGGCCCTGGGCGCGCCCGCCCGGCCTTCCCGCGGAGCCGTTACTCGGTCGCCGCGCTCATCACTAGGGCCGTTCGCGGAACGCTATTTATACTCTGCAATCCACTCTCAAAGCCTGGATGGCCGAGGCGGCGAAGAGCGTGGGCCGTCTCAGCGCTTCGGGTCGCGGGGTACGAGTTCCGTCTTGGGCATGGTTGTTTGACTCATGTATGTATTGTCGCGGAGGGCCTCGCGGTCTGCTGACCACAGAATAGAGGAGTCCGCAAGTGTGTTTGTGTCTAGTGAATTTTCGAATATGCGTACCATCTAGATGTAAAAGGTTCCCGGCTGTGGGTTGGAAAAAGTCCTAGGGGAAAAAATCGATTTGCAGACGGGGCTCGGTAGAAGTAACGCCGATCTAACGCCCTTAGGGCGAGTGAGCTCCGCGGCGTTCGGCACTAAGGTTGGAAATATCACTACGTGTGAGAAGGAACAGTCGCCGCCAGGTCGCCATTTGTTCATCGCTCGCCTTATCACCGTGAAATTGAGGAAATCTATCAGATGAAACCGCTTAGACAATTTTCTCCACATGTTTCGTTAACCTCTTTATGATCTATGTTCGCCACTGTCGAGATTTGAAGAACGACCTCTTTAAGTGCGGATCTTCACGTGTCGTAACCGCACCACTTTGATGTAGATATTTGTGAACAGACGAGGTTGAGGGCTTAAAATTTAGCGTGTTCAATACATTTCCTATCTGCGTCAACAGCTCCGATGCACGAAAGAATCAAGCAGATTGAGCACATTTAAAAGGCTAGAAGAGCAATGGTGGGGGAGGGGCCGCAGAAACATATTTTCTCTTGTTCTCCTCCCCCCGTCTTCTTCGTTTTTGAGCTAATCGTCCCCTCCCTTTTCGCCTCCTCCTCTTCTCCTCCCTAATTTGCATATTTTTCTCCTACTTCTGTTCCCTTTTCGCTTCGTCTATTTCCTTCAGGTTCTCGTCTGCCACCCCTTCGCTTCATCTCGCTCTCTTCCTCCTTCTCCACCCGTTCTCTTCATCTCGTCCGCCGCCAGCGGTCGTGCGCGGCCCCTCCCCGCGAGGCGGGCGGGGCGCGCCCTATGGTCAACAAACCGTAATCTGCGCGCGGGGGCGGAACCGGATGAAGAGGCCGCATGGGCGCAGCGAGGATCGCAGCAACGCGGTTAATGCTCGGGAGATGCCACGTGGAGGGGGTGGCGAGCACATCAAATTCAGCCTCCAAACGGTGGTTGCTTATGGGTACTTCTCTAAAGGAGTTATTTCTGTACAATATAAGAGGTGATGAAGGACACTATTTTTATAAGAATTGTTCAATCTAGCGTAACATTTGCATCGATCGTTCTGAAACAAACTCCAAAGGTCCATTACTTGTTAAGTGAGAACAACTTTTCGCCTAATTCCTACAAGTGTTAACTTAGTTTGTTGCAATTGAGTGCTTCCACTTAGCTTTCCATTCGTATTTACTCCTTGCCTGGCAAGTGCTTTTGTGGGCCCTGTGTGATGCCTTGCGCGTCTTTCGTATGAAGGTGTGCGGGGTGTTTGGCAACGCTGGGCCGTGCGGCGCGCGCCCCGCCGCCCTCACCCACTTGGGATGTGGATCGCGGTCTGGATCCTTCCGGGTCCCCTCCCGTCCCCCCACCCCGGCGGCCGTCGCCCGGTGCGCGCGGTGCCCCGCTTGGGCCAGGGACGGCGCGGCGCGGCGGTGCACTCGGCCAGTGCGCATGAAGAACGTCCGCTACGGGCGCGGATTATGTGAGTTGGCTCGGGCAGCAAACGTTTTTTCGGTGCTCCAACATACTACCTGCAAATTCTTTCGAAATTCGAGAGCACGTAACTATTTTCGTTGACTTATATGGTAAATTTCGGAATATTGTTTCTCTTAAAGCGTGAGTGCACATGTATGCGCCTATTACGTCATTTTAAAATTCGAAACGTACTCAGAGTGAACGAGTGTCTTCGAAGAAATTCACATGGTGTATTACGTCTGTTTTCACTGATATCCTCTTTTCTCTAATACTCGTTCTCACTTTCCCTCCTCACCATATGTGGCACCCATTCTACAGGTTTCACTGTACATTTC
>BOPP01000164.1:2673570-2688081 GCA_017312745.1 Gryllus bimaculatus
TATTTATTTATTTATTTATTTATTTATTTATTTATTTATTTATTTATTTATTTATTTATGTATTATTTTGGATGTGTTGGGACACACATAGACTGCTTCTGCCGTCTCCAACACTTCCATTTGAAGGCATTTTCAAAATCTGAGTTAGACTACCAGGTTTGAGGTTGCCCAGATGACAGGGTAATCTTCACACCTCGAGACGAATATTTGGGCGTCCAATGATTCAAAGATCACAACCGCGCTGCGGACTCGCCGTGAACGAATCCGGGAGGTCGGGGGTCCACAACCGCCTCCCCACTGTACGCTTTATTACACCAACGACGTGGGTATCGTCGACTCTCTCATGAAGTCGAGTAGTCTCTGATCCACTATGAGCTGTCGCCCCCTCTACGTCAAGAGCACAGAAGATGCAGAGGGAAAATATGAATGTGCGCGTGATCGATCTTTGGAGCTCCCTGATCCACTCGTTTGCCCCTCCCCCTACTCCCCGCCCTCTCCGCATCCTCCTCCATTCGCCACCGCTACATCTGCCGCGGGGTCTTTCTCCCGCCTCGGCCCGCCTCGCCCCGCGCCTGCGGCGCTCGAAAACCCCAATTAGGGAGAGGTGGCTCCTGGTGATGCAACGCGCGGCTACCGGTTGCCTGTCCCGCCCCAGTGAGTAGGGATGTCGATGTTTTTAAAACATCCATGATCTTGTAGAAACATCAATGTATTAACACCAAAGTTTTTTTAACATCATTTGGGATCAATGTTGTTTTCTTTTACAATATTTCGTTTCTGAATGAAAAATTTCCATGATCACAATACTGTAAAAGTTAAAATATGAAATAATAACTAATGGTAGTAGTATATGTAGTTCACGTGTTGGAACCAGAAGAACGCTGTTTGTACCACCTTCATCTACCAAAGTCGCTCGCCCGGAATGACCTCGATGCCATTGTATTTTCTCTTTCTTCATACACATTTCGCACATTGACATATGGGCAACAAATAGACTGTGGGCTTAGGTTCTGCCCCTTCTTCTCGAACCCCCTACTGCGAACTGATAAATATGAGTTAAATTAAATTTTAATGCACACGAATTTAATGTTAGAGGCTAATAGATGGCTAATAGATGTCTAAAAACATCGGTGTTGAAAAAAATCAATGTTTTTTTGTCGATGAATTTTTAACATCGATGTTTAATTTTGAACACTGATGTTTGCTAACATCGACGTTTTGTTATCGATGTCCCATCTACACCAGCGAGCACTGCGGCGCGGCGCGGCGCGGACATCGAAAAACCCTGACCTCGGCGCAAGCACATCCGCGGCCCCCTCCGCCTCCGCGTGTTTCGATGGAGCGTCCATGTTAAGAGCCAGCCCCCGCGCGCTCCGCTCTTCTCTTTTTCATTCCTCCGGTCGACGCCGCGGCGGCGCGGCGACCGCAGAACAAGTGAACGCGCCGCAGCGGGGGCTGCTCGGGAGCAAATGGGCACCTTGCACTCCGCTCTCTTTGCCCCCCGCTACTTCTTCTCGCAACTGGCATTTAGTGGCTTTTTATTCGATATGCTTGTAAAGGGAGTTATTTAACCCTGAACGTGCGTTGATAAGATCAGTATGTGGGTGTCACCGAGATTTATATCTCACAAAGTGATAATGCACATCTATTAACTCTATTTCTCATAATCTGACAACCATTTCAAAGCGGGGTTCCTTTTAAAAAATTGATATGATTCTTAACAATATGAGCTTAATTTAAAATCGTTTTCACCCACATTCTGAGTACACCGAATTGAATTCCTGTTGTGGAAGACCTGTGTTACAAAAAAATCAGCGTACGACTCTGATGGTAGAGCTCATTCCCAGAACCATTTTCAGTATCAGGCCTTCTCGTCAGGGCGAGATTACAGTACTCACCAGTGACGTGAATAAGAAAAAATAAAATGCAGCCACGAAATGAACCCCTCTTTCTCCTCGTCCCTTTCTTGTCGAACCATCGAAACAACGCGTCCTCTTGAAACACGTTTCTCCCACAAAACTTTAACAATCCTCCAAGCACCTTCGTAATTTAAAAGAGTGGTGTTTCTCAGAAACCACGAACATTTCCTAATATTAGTCATTCCAGCTGTTCACATTCTCCACCAACGTGTTACATCTTCAACAAGTACGAGAAAAACGTAACTGAATGTGAGCGAAGCGAAATAAGTTATTAATAATCATACTAGGGAAAATAATATAGGTTAAAGGCTGCTATATTTTTATTGTGGTTCTTTAATGTTTATATTTTTTCATTCACCACCAGACAACCAATCTTTACCTTTTGGTGTCGTGCATGCAGCAACAGCACTTCCTCCACAATATTTTGTAAATTTTTGTGTGCATTTTCCCTGAACGCAATGCATGTGTAACGCGGTAGAAACCGACGCAAGGGGCTCGCCCCGTGGGCGTGCGGGGCGACGGGCGACGGGCGGCGGCGTGCGTGGGCGAGGCCATTAGGGCGCGCGCCACTCGGGCCGTGTTGAAACAAGCGCCTCTCGCCCCGCGCCCGCCGCGAGACGCAATTTGGCGCGGGCGGCCGCGCCGGTGCCGTGGTGCGCGGCCGGTGAAAGGATCCTCGCCTGTTCGCGCGTTCGCTCTCCCGCCTCGCCACGCGCGCCCCGTGACATACGAGCATCATTCGCCACGCCCATCCATCTTGCGCCGGTTGCGCAACACGCGCCTCTGGACGCTGGGGCCGCGTCGGGCGTAGTGGGGCACTGCTTGCGCTCCGTTTTATTTTTTCGTAATACTGTGTTGTTATAAAGTCGACTTAACGTAACCAAACAGAGAAACTAACGGTGTCTGTTAAGGATTTAACAGTCCGCTGACCGTTAACGTCAACTGTAACAAAGCGTATAGAAGTAGCTATAGGCGGTGAATGAGAAACGTTAATTCTTATGTATGTGGTTCTTTCTATAATAAGAAGATGAGATAACCACAAGAGTACTGAATGACACACGGTCGATAACAGAAATAACAGATTTCGTTGGGTACAAAACTCGTCAAACACATCGGTTTACAAACTTGCATTGAATCTCTGATTTTCTGTCTAAAGGCATTAAAACTAACACATTAATACAGTTATATATTTAAGCTTTTTTCTGGAACCAAATGAACTAGGAGAATACTAAGCCCTTTTGCACGTATCAATAAGCAAACGCATTTGCACAGAACCAGCACTCTGGCATAATCGTGCTACTTGATTTGCATATCTATTGCGCATTATCCAGAAAATAATTTATTTATTTCTCAGAAGTGATATTGTGAGCTTTGATTTTTAGCTTCAAACTATTCACAAAGGATTAGTGAGCGTGTAAAATAAATATTGTATATAACAAGTAAGTAATTTAATCTGGATATATTTTAAATCCAATGGCTTCTTTGAAGATGGGGATAACAGAAAAGCAACAGTAGTGACGCCTAAAAATGTATTTTGCACGACAAAGGATTCCCAGTACACTCATGACGCCTTTCTCTCGGATTTCGCATGCTCTCTCCCCCGCGAGTCCTTTGCGTCGGCCGGAGCCGGGGGCGTCCCCGAGTGTCTGGGCTGCGGTGGGGTGGGGCGGGGCGGGGAGGGGGCGACCACATGATCCTCGTGCCCCGCCTCCTCGTTCTGCAGGCATGCGGCGCGGCGCGGCAGGCGGAGCAGGTTTCGCGCGCTGCAGGCGACCAAGCTGCTCGCTGGATTATCCTCGCTCTTCCCACCCCCACCCCAACCGACATCTTTCTTGAAAATCCCCTATGAGGTGTACCAAGGTAAATGTAGTATTCCTGCTCTTACAAGAACAGTAAAATAGACATAAACTGCACGTGTGACTTGCATAAGTGTTCGACGTGGTACTTGCTTCTGGAACATTCGTATCCAGAATAGTTTTGTGCTGTGCGTATTGTTAGTTCGTCGTCCACCTCCCCTTGTCCTTATTGTCTCCTGATTTAGTCTTCTGGCATTTGCTCGCCCCATCTCACTAAACGTTCCGACACCTCCCCCTTGCCTTCGCATTGATGGCATTCTCGCTCACAACGCTTCGCCTTCTGCGATGGTTAGTGGCCATCCTCCTTCCATTTGACGTCCACTCGAGCCCCAAATTTCCACTCTCCCAAGATGCTTCCACCACCACTTCTCTCGTTATTCTGCACTTCATAGAGTGTCTGTCATAGAACAATATTTGAAGACAATCAATTTTGCATTATTCACTTGTTATACTAATATCACGGCGACTTCCGGGTTTTGTATTGTTTCGTATACTGACACACACAATGTGGTTTAAAACGGTTTTACATCCGTTCGCTAAATTACTAGTGAGTCTAATAAGATAACAATCAAATTTGAGATCATAACAAAGTAAAGATGTTTGCGAGCACTCATGACGTCTCCTCTAATGGAAATTTACTTTAATTCTTGGACATAATGTATCGCGTAATGATAAAACCTACTCGCCGTTACAATGGCTAGCTTTTCTACGTTTCATAAGTGCATTCAATTTATCTGCACATGTGTTCATGTTAGGAACCCACTACCTTCTGATGATATCATAACAACATGTATAGTTAGACATTATATACACATAAATTCACTTTTGGGGCTTGGGAAAAGTAATACACGTTGAACATGATGAACGTATTACATATGATTATTGTTCTCCTTCCGTGAGCTCGTTGCTATGTATGGAGCTGCTTTGCATAATACCCTTGTTACACCTTTATCGTATTTCTGAGAAAGCAATAGCGTCGGCCGCAGCTCAGCTCTTCGTTGAAGCCAAGGCGGATGCAGTCCATTCCAGCGCTGAGAACGCCTGCCGCAGAGCGACTGGAGCCCTCCCAGGACCCCCGAATGTACGACCGCCGTCGCCGCCCGTTCAGTCGTGGCTGCCCGCCGCTCGCGTAAAAATCGCCATCAAGCCATGTTTACGCGCACCATAACCGTTTGTCAGCGCCTCGCCGCCTAACGGGAGCAGCTGCGGGGACGCCAGGTCTCTGCTGAGCCAGCCCGCTCCGCCGCCTCCATACCCTCGGGCACCGCCGCCGACTCCACCTCCTCTACCTCCGCCCTCGCCTTTATCTTTGTCTCCATCACCTCCGGCAAGACTCCGTCATCGCCCCTGCCACTGCCACCACTTCCACATCTCCACCGACACCTCCTCTGCCGCCTCTACCTCCTCTAACTCCGCCTCCAGCACTGGCTCCGCCAGCGCCTTCATCTTCACCATCTCCGCCTCAACTCCGCCATCGTCTCTGGCGCCGCCACCACTTCCGCATTTATCTCCGACTGCTCCTCTTCCTCTGCCGTCTCTACCTCCTCTACCTACGCCTTCGTCTCTGCCTTCTCGGATACCGCCTTCTACTCAACTACCTCTGATTCCGCCTTCGCCATCGCCAGAGCCTTCTCTTCTTCCTCCACCTTCCTATCCACCTCCACCATCGCCTCGGGCACAGCCTTCGCCACCACCTCCACATCTACCTCTGACTCCGCCTCCGCCTTCACCTCCCTCTGCGACTTTTCCCAAATCTCCCTGCGAAAATGTTCCCACACTGTTGATGTAACTTATTTTCGGAGCGCGAGTAATTGTTGTTTTTCATTTGGCATTTTAACACCGAGAATCTCCCAACAGCGAAATGTGACAACTTTCACCTCCGAAGGCGAAAACAGCCCCACGTGACCTGTGCACCGCTGCGACGCCCCGCGCGCCGTTCGATGCGCCGCGACCTCGAAGGCGGTGATTTCCAGCGAAATACGGTCTCGCGCGCGCGGCGGAGGCGGCGCGTTAAATCACGCGGCTCGTGTGCGCCGCTGACGTACGAGGGAGCGAGACGGTAATTGTGAGACCGGGACGGCGCTGTGGCTCCGCCGCGCCCCTTCGCTTGCCTCGTGTGCAGGCGAGAAAGTGGAATAGGATAGCGGCAGAGATGGAGTGTAAAGCAATCTACATTCTGGAAAGATATACAGGTAGTCGTCGTGATACTTTAATAATGGGGGTAAGCTGTAATATGTTTTGAGGAGAGTGGAACTCGTTTTGTGGTGCGAAAAACTAAATTACTAATGGTGAAGGACATACGTTAAATCGAAGTACATTTAACGTCGTTAACGTGTTTTTTTGTAAATCGTATCGTGTATAGTTTACTATATTTTTAGAAAACGACGATGATTTAAACTCATTACGAAAACTAGTATTGATGCAACAAAGCATTCTTTCTCGCTTTATTTCTTGCTCTTGCAATTTTCCAAAAATTCAGGCCGTTCAACTAAAATGAAATCTCCGCTTTATTTTGTCACGTTTTTGGCTCCCTAAGGTTACAATTGAAACTATACTTTCAAATAACATAGAAGAACAGCTTTTTTAATTGAATGAATTGTTATGAATTGTCTTTCAAAAAACAACAAATGAACGACAAAAAACAACAACACACGTTAATGACAAAAACACATTTTGGTTTGAAGGTCTCTTTAAAAACGTATATATTTCCGTCAATATAGATATCGAATTTTTGAAGCATTGCAGCACATATTATACGTAAATGATGGTTCTACGTATTCTCATTAAATAATGATTTTCTTCTAACTATAAAGCGTCATTCAATTTGTAGATTAGTTAGAAAGCATATTAGCTTTAAGTTAGTTTCAAGGTTTGAATAATTCAACAATTCTTATCCATTTTATCGAATTCGTAATTCCATTTCTGTTCTTCTGTTCTGTTTTTCGATCAGTATTATTATCCCGTCTCCTCCGCCTGAGAGGCTCCTTTTTCGTTTCGTGAGTTGCCAGCGCGCAGGAGGCAAATGGCGCCCTAGCGGTGCACGTGACCGCTACTGTGCGGAGCGATGAGCTGTGACGCGACTCATAAAATGGCGGCGAAGAAAATGGGGCTATACTTCACCTCTTAGTCGTGAGTCATCCGCTGGCAATTGTTTTCGCTTTTCAGGGCTTCGGAGAAAGTTGCTAGCCATTTGTTTCGCCCATATTTCACGTCAGAGTTGAGGTCTTGGAGTGCAGCTCCCGTTGTAGAAGATCGGTCTACTTCTGGCACTAAGGAACGGATTAGAAAAAGGAAATTTGAAATTTAAAATTAAGGCCTTTAGGAGTTCGCAGCGATTATTTCTGTGTGAGTAAGTGACCCTCGAATATATAGTTATAGTTAGATTATGTGGTATTGTTAGCTGTAGGTTTCAAATACAGGGAACATTATATTGGAAAAAAAACATGAACATATTATTGATCGCCGTAGTTAACTTCGGCAGTTTTGAGTCTCAGCTACTTATAAACCCGTTTTTGTTACTAAATAGACTTAGTTGGTATGAACGACTTTCCGCTGAGATAATACTTTGCAGAAATGTCAATTTACTAAATGATTCATTTAAAAAATGGATTGGGGGGCGGGGAAGAGGCGGGAAATCTTCAAAACACAGCATATCGTGGCTGCCATATCTGATTCCTCTGGGCAATAAGCAAAGGCCATTGCTCAACCGCAACGTTATGGGCAACCTGGACTCTTGTTCCTTCCTTGTTGTTCTCATCATAACGTAACGAGCATGGCTGCCTGGAATAAAGCAAGTACTTATTTGGTAAACAAACCAGCAGAGAAATAAATCGAGCCTTTTCGGAGCTCTGAAGCTAGAATGCTTTTATGTTGCCTTATTGCCAGCTTGTGAATAATTTTATTACAATGTAAATTATTGTTTAATAATTAGGAAATATGAATGCATGCGTTGAATACTATACGATGCACTGTCTCTTGCGGGATATGTTTGCTAGGTTTTGCTTGAGTTTGTGTTGTTTGAAAACGTGTTTTAACAGTATTTGTTGATGTGATTTTCAAGGTCAAATACGGTGCAATTCGCAGGTTCACACCGCAGAGGGAATGTGTGTATAAACCTTTGTTTTATGTGCATTACGAAAAATCGAGAGGGGACATAATGAGCAACGCCCACTTAACCGTTAACTATCGTTTTATTGCATTGATCATTTTTTAAAATATTATGATAGCAAGTGATGTTTGGATAGCAATAGCTAAATAAGTTCTGTAGAAGCGAATGTTGCCCTGCGTTGTTGTGGGCAGCGCGTGCAGCGTTGGCCTCCGTTGGCTGCAGCGCGAATGCCCGTTGCCCTCCCCCCCTCCTGATCCAAGGGCCCCTTCCAAAACTCCTGCGGCGCTATACGCAGGGATTCAATTCCGGCCTCACCGTGGGCGGCGCGATCACAAAGGCGGCGCTAGCGGCGCCAAGCGCACGAGAGCAGAAGATGCGCGCGCCGAAGTGCGTGGGGGGGGAACGGAGGACGGGAGGAACGAGCCGACCATTCAGCCGCTCATCAGGCCAGTGAGGCGCAGACCACAACATCGCCGGTCAGAAAATATTTCATTATGTAATCTACCGGTAAGAAAGGTTATTTATAAAAACGCGAAACATGTTGTAATAAAAAGTTATTACTGAAGTTTATTAATCGACTGTTGCAACACACATATAATGTTTTTTAGTTTGTGGTTTGTCTATTATTGCGAAAAATGAGACGTTTTGAGAAAAAAAATTATTATTCATTTTAAAAATAATTTTCTTTGCAAGTTTTAGCGTTAAAAAAGGAGCAAGAAAACTGGGGATTTCGCGAAATATGAAAGTGGAGATCGGGTTTGAAGCCTAACAACTCAAACATATGAGATCGAAATAAAAAATAAATGAGTGAATGAATGTAGTTAGCAAAAAACAGAGAAACACAAAATGAAAAGTACCATTGTTTTCAAAATCGCGATCAAACTTATCAATTTAAATCATAAAAAAATTACATAAAAATAACTGTGATGCAATTGATTCGTAGTGTGCCTACTTTTTAGGCGTTTATTCTGCGTTTGTGTTGAGATAAAGCATAAGGTACATTGCTCTGAACAAAATGATTAGATATTTAAGTGATGCGTTTTTTTTGCCCAATGTGCGTTATTTACCATTTGACCCTGAAACTGAATGATGTGCAAAGGTCGCGTGGGTGCTGCAGCTGGTAGTTTCGGCGTATGCGCGTCGCGGGGCGGTGGAGGGGCCCCATGCCTCGGTGTCGCCCGGCGCCTGCGCTTGGCAGCCCACGCCGCCCGCCCGCGCCCGCCCGCCCGCCCGCCCGCCCGCCCGCGCCGCCGCCGCCCGCCGCGCCAGCGCGTGACAGTCGCCAGGGGCGCCTCCTCCTCTCCTCCTCCACATCACCTCATCGAACACAGAAATGTGTTGCTATTAAATAGTTTTTTATTATGCGTTTATTGCGTATGTGCATGGGGCATAACGTCGGGGTGCGAATACTGGTTTGAGGGTATGGATGGAGAAAAAAATATATAAAAATAATAATAACTTAGAACTTAATAACTTTATTCGTAATGTGGTAAAAAGAAATTTGAAACTGGCTCAATAAGTACAAATCAATAAGTACTATTTAGTTATGGTCAAACGCTCGCCATCACCGTTGCCATTGCCATCGTATCCCCAGCGGTAGTGCTCCGCACCACGCTCCGCCGCCGATTCAAGCTCACCGCCCGCCTCGCCCCCGCCCTGCCCCGCCCGTCCCGCCCACTTACCCGTCCAGCGGGGTGCGCGTGGAATTGTGCAAGGCGGGGAGCGCGTGTGCAATCTGAGACGCGATTTCTCCGCCCGCGACTCGCGGAGCGCGCGAACGCGGCTTTTCGCGCACGCCCTCTGCAGACGCACTCTTACTTGTAGGAGGCGCGACTCAAGACGTGGACATTCCCGAGAAGGAAGTTCTTTCAGTTGACTGATTGCTTCTTGTCTGTGTTTAAGTAGGATTTGCGTTTCTGGTCTCGTGGATGCGTGTATAAAAGCTTCTCGCTCCTTATCTTTCAGCTGAACGATTGCCGACCATGAAAGCTTTGCACGATTCATAAATTGAAGCCATATATAAAACGTTTTGTAGAAACCTGGAATTACAAACGACATATTTATATAATTACTTCGCCACAAAGGGAACGTTAGGAGTTGGACGAAGTATATTTCGTGAAGTTTTATTTCATTTATTTAGTTGACTTGCTGTGAACGATCTACAAAACACGCGTACCACGTTTAAGTATTTTTTTCATTATAATTCACAGCAACACAGAGGTTTGTCTTCAGATAGAGAAGTTCGTGGTAGGTCAGTGATCTTCATTTTGAATATTGGCAACCGTTTCCACGTTGGACGATGTTAACAAGCAGTTCTTTTCACATTGAATTCTGAAACATCCACGAACGCGGAAACAGTAAAAAGAGAACTGTGATGATAACGGTCTACCCTACAGCCTATGCGTTATAATCCGTGGAGCTGTTAGGTGCGTTTTATTGATGGAATAAGTAAACACGTTTCCATTGGCCGGAGACCCAAGCTTCAGCATACATGCATTACGTCGCCAAAACTGGAACGGGCTGCTTCTGCCGGCGGAACGGCGGAAACAACTGCCACAACCGCGTCCCTCGCCCGCAGCTCGTCCATTCCCTGGCTTTAATTTGTCCCGGAATAATTTCACGGAGCGGGACTGGCGCCCCGCCGAGGCGCCTTCCTGCCCGCCGCCCCCGCCCGCCCCCGCCGCCCCGCCCGCCCCCGTTCGGCCCCCGCGCCGCGCGTGTTTCCGGCAAGCGACCGGGCGCATACGAAATACATCCCACGGTCAACTTTTCCTAGCCGTTTAACATTACCTCCCCAAAAGGCATACCCCGTCTCCATCCCGTTCGGTTTACCTCCTTTCTATAAGGATTTATTTCTACCTTTACCGTGGTCTGCTTAGTGTTAATATAATACGATGCATGTACGATTAATATAATACTGATCGATTTGAATTGATCCACTTCTGCCTGTCTTCAGGAATGATTTGGAGCACTGCGAACGTTCTAAACGTCACTTAAACGTTTGTAGAAACAAAACATGAAACCTCTCATCACGAGCTTCTTCCCACCTCGCTGACTTAATATGCACTATTTCAAAGTTCCTGTCTCGTTCACCAGGGTTGGGGGTTTTCTCTGGACTAGTGCGATGACGTCCAGCTGCGCTGTTGATGATTGGAAACTTAGAAAAATGAAAAATAAACCCCTTCCGGAACGCCGGATGAACGAAAAAGAGTACAGTGGGGCTCTGCCTTTCCCGATAACGAACCGTGAAAGAGGATTAGCTTTTCGAGGGAAGGTGGGCGAGGGAGGGAAAACTGACCGCGGGATGCAGTCGGGCGATGGTCGAGCGGGCGGAGCGCAAATGTGCATGGATCCCGCAGCGGAGGAGGCTGAAGGCAAGTGCAAGGCGAACGCCCTGCTCGCGTCCGCTTCCTCTTTCGACGGCTCACCTTTGCCGCCGCTGCCGCCGCGCCCCACGCGGCCCCGTCGCGTGGCGGGATGTGGACGTGCGTGCGGATGGCCGAGCCCGGGCCTCGAGGGCTTTCTCTCGGGGGGCACATGCCGGAAGCGAGAGATTACGTCTGTGTCGGCTATTTCAGCCAAGGTTTTGGAGAATGCCCTAGGATGGATTAGGTTAAGAAAAAAAAGTGGTAAATTAATTAGTGGAAACGAGGACGACCTGTCCTTTTTGTTCTTCTTGTGGGTCCTTCAGTCCTTAACATTCTCTTCTGAAGATATCATGGACTTTGCTAAACTTCTGTTCATATTAAGGTCTTCAGCTAATTAGTACATATTTTCACTTGAATTTCTAGTCAGGCTTCTATATTAAACGTCTGCTATTATCTTCCTTCTATCGGTCTATCTAGAATGGCGTAGTAATTGTCAAACTTACAACATTCCCTTCAATGTAACTAATGATTGATGTTCTTTATATTCACTGTCATCGTGAATACACAGATTTCGTGCAAAGAAGATGATTAAAATGTTTATGCATCTTTGAGAATGTGAGTACGGGTCTTCCAAAATCCAGGAATTCATTGTTAAGCCCCGGGAACCGTTAATACTTTGTGCTCGCACTTGCGGCGTGTTAGTGCCTGCCTGACAGCTTTCGTGGGTTGTTAGAGCCCCCGCCGTGGCAGGTGCAAGAGGATTCAAGTTGCCTCCCCCGTCAATTGTTTGGAACAGGGTTGTCCAAAGCAAGTCTTCGGCGCCGTATTCGGCAAGATTCAAGAAGTGTCTTGCAAGAAAGTTATTTTTTTATAGTACAACCTGACTTTCCATTAAATGAATGATTAGTAGTTATAACCGTAAATATTTTAAGTCTGTCGAATAGAAATTCCCACTTATCAGAAAAACAGAAAATGTCTGAAATTCATATGCAATTAAATTACGATAAATCTACTCATATTCAAGAAATTCGTTCTGTTGTCAGAATCATTTTCTTACATTAATTTTATTGAACCGTTTGAAATACAGAGTTAAGATTCATAATATATTTGTTGATTACGAATTGGTTAAGATAATTAACTACACATGATTTAACTTCTTAAACTCAGGAAACAAGTTTTTTCTGATATTTTAACTCGTACTGGTAATTTTTACATCTTTCGTACACACATGTTCGTCTGAAATTCTACTTCTTACCTATCAATTGCGTAATGTTTGCTTCTTGTTGAGTGAATTTGAAAAAAATGTTAAGGTTATTCATTTATATCGTATGTCTCACGTTCAATTTGCAGTTAGGTCGCAAATAAAAGAAATTAGTCAATCAATACATACATATACGAGAAATATACGTGTTGTAGAGAAAGTTACGAAATGTTGTCCGAAAAAATGGCGTATAAAACTCATTGCATCACGAAAAAGTGGATAAATCCAGTTGTTAAATATAGAAAAAATCCTTTCACTTGGGGTTGCCGAGAACCCCTCTTTTGTGTATCCTTAATATCGAAAAATCAGTTGACGCCGTACGTCTGTTTTTAATTCCTTCCGCCCGCGCCGGAGTTGGCCGTGGCTGCGTTTGTGCGCCCCTGCCGACAGCCTGCCGAGTCCGTGGAAACGGCTGCTTCAGGTAGGATGCCCCACGTCATTCATTAGCGCCCCGCGCGGGGACGAGGAGAGGTCGCGATGGCTTTCCTCGTCTTTTGTTTGTCGCTGCGTTCTCCGCCGCCCCCGCCCGCCCCGCCATGCGCAACGAGAGCGATTGAATCGCGAGAACAAGCCGCTTGTGGAACTGGTGCGCTTGTGTGGCGAAAAGGAAGCGTTTTTTGCTCTCCACAGTTTTGCAGCGACCGGTGCTTTCTGTTTTGAATAAAGAATTCAAAACCAAAGAATTCGAAAACTAATCACACTTGAAAAATCATTATTGAAATTATGGACACAAATGCACTACTATTACAAGATCAATTAAGGAGGTTGACCAGGGAGCAACTGCCAAAGTGGGAATAAACACCCGAGAACAGGTGTAGAGGAAGACTGTTACAATAATGATAATACATAAAGAAAGGTCAAATAAAACAAATGCCTTATAATGATACCGTGTTATAGATATCCTATTTTGGTTTCACTTTCGCCATCCACTATTTTAGTTCCGGTGCAGGTATGTCACATTGTTGTGCTTTTGCCTTTCCGTAGAAATCAACTGCATCAAAAGTTTCAAATTCTTTTTTTTAATTTTATATATAAGGGTCAACTGTCAGTTGGTCAGATAGTGGCACAACTGTTTTGGTGTGTGAATATTAAACTATCTCCATATTGCTGCTTTCACGGTCGTACTAACACGTTTTTCATGTCCGTCAATTTTGAGTGGATTGCAAAAACTCTCTTTTTACATGTCATAAGTTATGCTTTACATTCCAAAAAATTTATATGGGTTGACTGACTGCCAAAATATTATAATCTTAAGTTAATGAATATATTAATGACTATTATCTTTATTTTATTGCAGAGGTTTCTTGACCTTCATAAAACATACTCAGTATTTTTATAACAATCTATTTCAAATGATGTTTACGACTTGACCGGTTTTTTTTCCCAATGATAATATTTTTCGAAGTGCTAAATGTTTGTTTACGATGTGTAGTGAACAAACCTGGACAATATGTTGTGAAAAATTCCCATAAATGGGTCGAAACCTCAAAAAGATACAAATGTTATAAAATATACTGCTTCTGTTTTAATAAGGCCAAGAAACCATTGCAATATCATAAACTTAAGGTTTTCAAGCATTTTGTTCAGGCAAGAGTAGTTTCACACTACGTATTTACCAATAACCACGTAACACTTTTTTGGAAGCTGTATGTAACACTGTGTGTCTCTTTTTGTTTTGTATAGACCTGAGGATGGAAATACATTTTCCGAAACTTCGGCAAACAACCATGGTTTAATTTCGTTTTGCTCCTAGTGACTAAACCCCGCTAACCTGACTCCAATAAATAATAATTTTCATCAAAAAGAGAAGTTAGTGCTCTTTGTTTCCTCTGCTTCAATTGGTCTCCGGTGTATCATTCATCTGTGATCATCACAAGGTGTAGGACGAGCAAACAATGCCCGTAATCGCTTACTCCCTTCCCGGCGGCCGCTGCTCCTCTTTCGCCTCGCCCGCGCATGCGCCTGGGCGGATCGGGCGCTGACGTCACCGCCGGCGAGC
>BOPP01000164.1:2689442-2702133 GCA_017312745.1 Gryllus bimaculatus
TCCCCTCCCCTCCCGCACAACGGGACCTCGCTCGCGCCTTTCTTTCTTTTCGTTCTCTGCCGTCGCCGCCTTTGATGCGTCAACTGCTCCTGGGCGGACCAGCCCCCCCCCCCTCCTCGCACTCTGCACCGCTCCCCTCTCTCCATCTCAAAGCCTGCGTCAGTGCTTCAGGTTGTTGAATGTTCTGTTGAGTAGTTGGTAATAAATTTGACACTTCCACCACGTGTCGGGGTGGTAAAACTTATAAAGGAAATTAGGTAACAAAAATCATGAAAAAGTGACTCACTCGAATATAATTAAACCAGGTTTTCAAAATAATGGTATTCACAAGCCCATGTGGCTACGTGATCAACATTTAAAACTTAATATTCTTTACAATTCCTTCTTAGATTTCCTTTTTGTAGTAATAGGTGAGGTTTGAATATTGCTTTATTTGATTACTTAACGCCATTTTCTAGGAGTATTTCGGTTTGCCTTTTAAGAATATGATTGTCGATCTTTGTTAAGATGATGATGGAAACATTTGTCACGAGCGGTTCTCCAATCGAACGGGAATGTCTTTCACTTCAGCGACTTTCTATAGAGCAAGATTATGTCACATCAAATCAACTTGTAAGAGTTCTTAATGACACAATTACCCATCACCGGAGGACCTCAAATTCTGTTGGCATTTCATAACAGACCAGTAATAAAATCTACAGTATCTTCAAGAAGGAAACAAACTTGTGGTTAGAAACGGTTTGTTAGCAGATTACCGTCCCGTAACACGAAGATCCGGTTACTGCCATATTTTCTCTGCCCCCGTCGCACTCGGTAAGACGTTGACGTAGGTCAAAGGGCAGCGCTTATGCGGCCTCAATGCTGGAATGTAGAGGTCAGCGCGGTCGTTCGGTGGACGAAACGTGAGCGTAATGGACGGACTCGGTCCGCCCTCCGCGTGTAATCGGGGGAACCGCCGAGACCCACCAGCAGAGAGAAAGAGGCGGGCCCCTCTCTAATTTAATACCCAGAAAGTAATACCTTAACTCCGAAATCTGACGCTGGCACCAGCTTCCTCGACCTTTGGATAATAAACACAAGATTTTTTGGTCGTGAAACCCTCGCGTTACATCCTCATCTGGAGTTATTGAAATACTAATTGAATGCCTTACGGAAACTGGGAGTCCCGTTGCTAGGAAATGAGCGAAGATTACCACGTCGGGACGAACTGAAATGGAATGATTGTGTAAGCTGAGTGAGTTGGCGCAAAAAAATGATACTGGTTCGTTTGAAATGATCTATGTTTAGAGTCGACAGTGTACAGTAAATACCGCATCAAGTAATTGAAAAAACAAAGGTTATTTGGCAATTGACGCCTATGAATTGGACGTATTTAGAATGTAAGAAATAATGGAAATTAGGTCTCTTCAGCGTAAATCATCTGCTACGTAAATAAAATAGTTGAGTGAATTGATAGTTGGACTTGATAAACAGTCATTTTCCAAACACGTTCATTTTTCTAACTTTTAAAAGTAAATATTAATTCTCAGTGTCTAAAACAAAAACAAAACAAAAACAACTATAAAACCAAATTTAATTGAACTGGTGAAAATAAGAAATACTCGAGTGTTAAGTTGAGTGTTAAAATAATGCAAATTCGTATTTCACTGTAGTTATCTTCTGTAACAAATTTTCATCCGCAAACACTGTACATACATCATTTGATTAGTAATTAATATTTGAAATATAAATTTGGCTAGACAATTAATTTTCTCTCGGCTGTATCTTTGAGGAGGAAGAAGTGTATACCAAAAATGTGTGTACTTGTTTAGCTGCCATGTGCATTTGTATGACGAATACTGAAATGGAGAGTAAATTAATTATTTCAAATTTGCTTAAATTCAAATTGGAGCTCATAGCACTTGGCGTATACGCTGTTCTGCCCTTCGAGCGATTGTTTTTACTTTTATGATCGTCAAATCATATTGGAGGAGGGGGCTGACGAGTGAATAACATAAAAATTGATTTGCATAAATTTCACAGACGTTAGCAGAATTGGGCTTCTCCTTGTAACTTCACTCCGGAACCTTGAGAATTTTTGCATCAAACCAGTGATTTTACGTTGTAAGAATTCAAGAAGCGTTTCCTAAAACTTCTTTTTAAAGAAATATTACGTACGTTGTTTATACTTTGGCATTGAGAATTTAGTTGAAAGCGTATTGAATGTGAATTCTCTCACTTCGATTTTAAGCGATTGTAGCGTGTCTGTTTACCTTTACCGTGCTAAACCTCAAGTCTCACACTAATCAGAGATTATTTCGAAATGAACAAACTTACTCATAAAAACTCTCTCTATCCTCCAACTACTTCTTGGTGAAGTGACTCAGGGCATCAATTGATGTTACTGCAGTGCCTCCGACAGGGAGATGCTAGGATCGAGTCCCGACAGGGCACTTTTTTCGACAATAGTTAGATAGGTTGAATTCAACCGCTGTCTGGAGGAGAATTCTAGAGACCGGCTGCTACGATCGGTAAATTTCCATGGTTCCTCGGATGAACTCCAACTGATTGCCGGAGCAATACCCCAAAATAAAGGGCCACGGCTGGCGCGCGATTTTTCCTTCCTTGGTATATCATCATCCCTTACACACACACACACACACACACTCACATTTACATGCATTACCCTTCCACAAAAGACCGGGAGCCAATCAGGAGCTTAGAGCTTATCCCGGCCGGGGCGGTGCTCCACTAATGAGGTGGAACCTGGCTGGGGAAAACCCTGCTAGCCGATGAGATGACTGGCACCAAACCTCACCATCCAGCGAGGGAAAACCACCTCCACCTTCTCAGGTTGATTACACGTACGGAGCTAGGGACCTTATCAGTGATGCGCCCGGAATCATTAAGCAATCACGCAATCCAACTACCAACTTCTCCGAGCACTCGGCCCTTCTGGTTTGCCCAAGAACACATATTGCAGAGCGATGCGGTTTTCCGCGACGATCAATTGTTTCAGTAATTGACGAAGGATCATTGTTTAGCCCGAACCAAGCTTATAGGTATAGCAATGTGCTTTGATTCGTAGGACTTGTTTCCATTCCGAGATTGCAACAATGACTAAGATGCGTTCGAGTTGGAGTCTGCCTGGCCGCGAACGCTGGGCTCCGCTCAGGGCCGCCCGCTTCATCCACAATTGGGTGGGTTCTTGTGACGCCGGCGCTGTCAACCCGTTCCACGAACAGTCGGCCTCGCGGAGCTGCCTTCGGGGCTGAGTCAGCGCTGCAAGGGGCTTGGACGCTCACGAGACAGAACGCGAGGGCAGCAGGCGGCGGCTTTCTTCTGGACCATGTGCATCATTTCTCTTCTTCTTCTTCTTCTTCTTCTTCTTCTTCTATATTTGCTATATTTGTATATTTTGAAGAGATCATCACTGCGAATTTCAGACTTTCTTCACATATCTTTTTGCTTCAAGGTTGTTTGGGAACTAGCCTTCAGTTTTCATTACTGGGGCTTATTTCCATTGTTTTTATGTCTTTAAATTGAACCAATCCAGCAGTGAGGATCTATGACTTTGGGTATTCACTCCATTTAGTTTACATGGCCTGAAAGAAATGGAGTCTGCAGGTTTCTAAACTCCTAACATCTGTCAAATTTTTCGAGAATTTTTCAGAATTAGAAGAGTGGAATTTACATTCCCTGATTATTATTAAACGTACGTATTTTTAGTTAATCGTATAACTATGCCGACCTAGGTGGCTAAGAGCATGTGCCGACTCAGCACTTCGGTCCGTACAGTCGCGGGTTCGAGACCCGCCTTGGGCATGGTTGTTTGTTCCGCGACTCACAGGTATGTGTTGTCGCCGAGGGCCTCGCGTTCTGCTAACACGAGATCAGAGGAGCCAGGCTAGTGTGTTGGTGTCTAGTGTATGGTTGAATACACGTCCTATCCGCACGTGAAGGGTAACGGGCTGTCGGCTGGAAAAAGTTCTAGAAAAAATTATTATAATAACATACTACTTACATAGTAGAGAGGACATTAGTACATTTACAGCAGAATAAATGGCGATTTTCAACACAAAAGCCAGTTTTGTATACACTTGGTACCGAAAAGTACTATAGTTCTGGTGAAAATTCGTGTGTTTGGACTTCGCGGTGACAGTCACCGAAGTATTTTGCGAGAAATACGATTGAGTGAAATGTAAGTCTGACCAAATCTTGTGAGATGATATTTGAGAAATGTTTTAGTGTATTGTTATTTTTTTTTCTCAAAAACAATCAGAAGTATTTTATTTCCCCATTCAAACATTCACAACTTTCACCAGAAGAGAAATTTCTAAGAATCGGAAACTCTCTCCACCAATCCGTTGCCATTCGGTTCGGTCAAGGACAACAGTAGTGCTGGCCCACTGTAAATACTACAAAGCTTCAAACTAAAAGAATTCAAAATCGGTAAATAGAAAATGAAAGACTGCTGAGAATATCAACGAAACCTTTTAAGTGTAAGGTAAGTTTAAGTTTAAACCGAAATTGAAAGTGTCATATTTATTTTAAAAAAATGAAATTTATCTAATACAAAAAAAATGTGTGATTTTTTTCTACATTAAACCTAAATCTATAATTATGGTATGGTATAATATAATATAATGAATGTGTGAAAAGGTGGTCTCCGAGTACGCGGGAGAAGAAGTGAACCGGTTCAAAACTGGAGCGAAATAGCGCAGATTGCGGCTAGATAGGACACATTCGTGAAAAGAAAGTTGCTCGCAGCAAAGGGAGCGCCAAAAACGGTGACAGGAAGCTGCTCTTCTGCGAAGGGGTAGAAAATCGGTTCAATGAGAGGAAGAAACATTGTTGCGACAATTTCAATGAGGCAATTTTGGACCGGTTGGGTCCAATGAGCATCGTCAGCTAAGCCTCACCTTTAATTAAATGCGCCTATTAATTGATTGGCAAACTTCGACAAACGTGGCAAAAACAAAAACAACCTACAATATTCTACTTTTATGTGCAAATAACAATTTTATCTTTTAAGTAAAGTACTTAACAAGAAATGTTTATAAAGCAGGAGTTTTAAGAAGGTTATGTGAGTAATAAGGACACTTTTACCAAGCATATTATTATTTGTACTTGCCTTGGGTGCACACATTCGTTAGAGAGTGCGGGGTCTGTAACACGGAGTCTGTAACGTAACATGAATCTGACGCATCGTAATGATAGCGGGGCAAAGCGAAACAAAGCGAAACAAAGCGAGCATTTTGAGACTGAACCTTCCACCCTGACAAAGTGCCTTCGAATGGTCGATTCGATAAGAGAGCGTCCGGTCAATTACGTGAACAAGCGAATTACCTAAACTTGATGTCTGAGAGTCTTTATTCTTTTCCACTTTTGACTTGATTCTAAGCAACTAAAATTTGGGGGTGACAAACAGTATTTTTGATTTCGTGTTGTTTAGTCACAAAACCTCTCTGGATTCGGGCTGAAGAGCGCGGAGTGTGGCGGGGTGGGGGAAGAGGAAAGACTTTCGAGGCAGCATGCTCGCGCGGTGAGGTCAGTGACGGCGGTGCGGCGGTTGGGAGGGAGAAGGCGGGCGGCTGCGGCGTGAAGGAATTCGCCCGCCGCCGCCAGGAGACGCAGCGGCGCCTCCGCGGCCGCCCTCCTCCTGGTGTTCCCCAGGGGTCGCCCTTGCGCCCGGCTCCGACATGTGGCTAAATAATAATAATAATAATAATAATAATAATAATAATAATATCTAAATATTCCCAACTTTCAATAGAATTTAAACAAAGAGAAAAACTCGATTCAGTGAAGATAATTCTAATAGTCATTACAATAACTAGTTTCATCAGCAAAAAAGAAAATAAAAATTTCGAAGACGTGGACCTACTCGTAGCTATTATAATTACACAGCTATTATAATTCTCAAGTCCAAAAGTCTGTGCGTCTGGAGAAATGTAGAATTGTTCCAATGGTTTTAAATCTATATTTGCATTTGTTGAGATGTACCTGAATTGGTCTCTTATAGAATAAACACTAGAGTAAAACTCTCGGACAAGAGATAATGTGATAATAATAAATGCCGAGATAATTGTTTGTAACATCTGCACATTACAGCAGATTGATAAATGTTTGATTTATCATTTTGCTATTCAGTGTTAAGAATTCTTTGCCAATTTAGTGAATTTAATATCGTCTTGGATCGCTCGCTGACTGTGAGATTTTATTAGTGGGTTTTTGTTGTCTTAAATTTAGTAGAAAACGTCGTAACGTGTGCAGAATGAAGATCTGATGAAAAAAGGATCTGTTCGCTACACATGTGCAGGAAAAGCCAATACCCCCAATTCTCCAAGTTACAATACTTACAGTTCTCGAAGGGACGAAGTGATTATGCGTCTTGCTAACCGTCTGGAAAATAGTCCTTAATTATGTCATTTGGGAAACATGTATTCTTTATTGTTATTCTTTCACTCAACTCGGCCTGTCCTCTGCCTGCCCGTCGTCATCTCATATCATTACTCATCTTCGCTGGCTCTGCACCTCTTTTGCATCCATGATCACCTGCATCCCCACGTCAGGTAGGTTGGTACTCACTTACGTGAGTTACTGAATAGAAAATAGTGGCTTGTGCTCCTCGTCGAAACAGAACTGAATCTCGCCCGTGCAAAAGACAGTAAATTCACGCACTAGATATATAATACCGTAGGTAAGGCGGCAAGACCGCTCGGGGGTTGGGCGGGGGCTGAGCGGGGGCGTGGCTTGGCGGGCCGCTCGTGATGTTTGCTCCCCGCTTGGGTGCGCGCTGGCTGTTTGCGTTCCGCGCCGCCCCGCGCGCTTCACCTACTTGCGCTGCCTTTGCGGAGTCGCCCTTGCGGCGCTGCGCTGCGCTGGGGTCGCGCTGCAAGGGAGCCGTTGCACCGGCCGGGCCATGGGTTCGAGATGGTCGACACTCGCTGCTTAGCTAGGCCGAATTCAGCTGTCTGGGGGAGAACTCTAGCGGCGGGCTGCTCTGATTGATAGTTTTCCGTGGTTTCTCTTATTAATAGCTAGTGGATGCTGGAGAAGTACTCTGCCGTATTCCTAGGACTAAGCAAACTTTTGGGTGTTCTTGGCGGAGAAACGAAGTTTATTGTTCGATCATTAGATGCACACTAGCTATATATTTCATTGTAATTATTACACTTATGATTACAAAGGAGTGTTACAAATATTATTAAGATATCTTGTATATATTTTCATCCCAAGCATTATTTTAACTCTTTTCAATGTATAAGTATGTTTCCGCGTATACTACTTACATATTCCTAATACAATACACGATAATTTCATGAATTTCTCTCTGGTAAAACACTGATGTGACAAAATGTCGCCTTGTATCCTTCCCAGAGGAGAAACGTTTTATTTCCGGTTTTGCAAACATTTTGCTCGAAGAGCCAAGATTTAATTTCCATATAGTAAACCTTCGACCATTTCTCATACGACCTGAGCTTGTGCGTGTCTCCCGCTTGTGTTCCCGGGCTGTCCCGCGACCAGTGGTGAATCTAGGGGAGGACACGTCGCCCTTCCCCCCAAGGCCTAGGTGTTTAGTTTGTTACCTTACTGTATTTGGCAACACTGATTTGTGTATTTATGTCACAATTATAACATTATTTTAAAAAATAATATAGTATAGAATCCAGTATACACTAGAAATAATATACAATATAATAACTAGTGTTACTTATTTAACAAAAATCAATGATGGCCTCTCCCAAAATGATGGGCTGGATTCTCCCCTCCCCGGGCCGCACGTCGCCTTCCCCTCCGCCTGCAGTCTGCGCACTAACCGACGAATTTGCATTCATTAGCGCGTACGTAGGAGATCTGGCCTGCGACCGGGTTGCTCGCCTTTGCCCGTCGCCCGTCCGCCCCGCGGAGCGCCGCCCGCCATGATGATGACGGTGATTACCCCGGGCGAGCGCAGCCGCCCACTGCCATTGGCGGAGGGCGAGCGGGATGGGGCGGCGTCGCGCGCACACAGCGGTAGCCGCTGCCCCCGGGTCAGTATTCAACTTCCAAGCGGTGCCTCGCTGCTCTCGACTCTGAAGAGAAGTGTCTCAGCTGCGAGAATTTTTGCCGACGATCATATCTGCAAAAGGATTTCGCCAGATCGGTCGGGGCCTACTAGAAATGTGTTGGGCTTAAACTACCCAACGAATTATTTTAATGATTTTTCGTAATTTGCCACTGACGTATCGCCTGAACGCAACTAAACAAAGGGAGAAAAAGTCAATCTTAACAGCTTGTGCCCGTTAAGGATTTAACAGTCCGCTTTAAGATCAAGTTGCAGTAAGCGGTAGAGTATGAGTACATTTTTGCCACGAACTGTTAGTTTGTTATTTATATAATTTTTTTCTGCTCTGAAAACTGTATTACTAAAATTATTGAAAGGTAACAGAAATATCCCAGTCGGTTGATTATGTCCTATTTTTCAGCCTAATGATATTAATAACTATTGTAATTAAATGTTTACTTTCTTTTAATTTTAAGTCCCCCAAAACAATACTTAAAAATATTAGGTCTTAATTCCAAAACCCAATGGAACCGTGGCATCGTGTGGGTCGTGTGCAGTTGCATTTGAGGGCCGTGGACGGCCACACATCGGCGCGTGCAGGAAAACGCGCATTGCGTGGCGTGGAGGGGGCGTGGCGTGGCGGGGCGCCGACATCCCGCTGCTCTCTTTGGCAGCGTAATAACAATGCTCTTGACTAAGCACTTTGGATGGCGGCCGCCCGCGACCGGCTGGGCCGCGCACAGCGTGTGCTCTGTAGTCCCCCCCCCCAAACCCCACCTCCCACTCCGTCGTTCTCTCCCCTCCCACATCCTCTCGCTCCTACGAACAGAAGAAGACTCAGTCCCTGTGCTGCGCGCTCTTCGATTCGCGTTCTATAAGATGCGCACTAACCTTTTGACATCAATGTTGCTGGTAGCAGTTAATCTCTATGATGCATTATTGTAAAAATTATATTAATGATTTAATTTTAACGTCTTGTAGGGTTAAAAAGAAACCAAGGTTTAGTGACTGTTTTTATAATTTATAATTGTTATAAATTATATGTTATAAAAGCATCCTCTAAAAATTATATGTTTTGACCCCATTAGACCTTTCAGTTATATAATTAAAATAATATATTTTAAGTTAATATAATTCATACATAGCAAAGAAGAATCTATGCGTAAAAGCTGCTCATAGAAATCATAACTAACAAAAAATATATTTTCAATATTTTAAATAACAGTACACGTAATGTTTGAATAAATTATAAGACTTGAACTTTTTTCTCTCATTAAATTTTTTTATGGAAAGTCTTAATTTATAAAAATAGGTATTGAACTAACTACTGAACGTTTGTCATCTTCTCTTCCTAAACACGAACGTCTATTTCTCGTGCGCGCCTTCAGTGTGACGGCAGCAACGCGAGCGGAATCCGCCCCCGACAGGTGGCGCGGCGGGTGGCACCTGGCGGAGGCGAAGGAGGCTACGGGGCCACCCCTCCGCCCGCCGCCTATTTGCTCAGCAACCCGGCACATTGCCGGCGACGGCAGAGGAGATCGACGAATTATCCCTGGTGCTGACATATCCATCCAGGGGTAGGGGCCGATTCGAAAATATTAGTAATGTCAGAAGACTGTTTAGCAGAGGGAGATTTCATAATTGTAGCGAACGTTTGCGATTACATGATTACAGTCATAGATAATTATATTAAAGAAAAATATATTATTGTAAAATGGATAGTCAATAATTAATATCAAACTACACATATTTCAGTGATATCGAATATTGTGAAATCGAATCAGTGAATTGTAGTTGTGGTGTTATAATTTTCTTTTTCCAAATCTAACTCATTATATTGTCATTTTTATTATAAAATAAACTAAAGTGATGAAAAATCGTCTCTTTCTGAAAAAAGAGGTTCACTTTATTGAAATGCGTTCAAATAGTGTATAGAGAACGAAGCTATTGATATCGAATAATCGAACTAAGGCACAACGCTCGCAAAGCGAAGCAACAGACAATGGTAAATCGGTTCGTAATTAACGGAAGAATGAGCGACGAAAGAATAGACGAGAGAGAACATCAACTTGCAACAAAGGAAGAAGCACCATCAGCCAAAGGACGCGGGACTGACATTGAGCTGAAACAAGAGCAACTGCTCCAGAACAAGCAAAGAAAGGAGAACGAACAGTGTACAAACATTGACGAGCAGCCCTGGTATTTCCGCGTGTAACGCCATCGCTCGTCAAACACTGTTCCGGTATTCGGAACCACGATCTGCGCTTGTTGGAAAATAGACTATATCCTCACGTTCCGCGAGGCTAGTCTTGTCGTCGGCCTTCTTAGAAATAAGACTAAGACATTCATGAAAGCATTTTATTATATTTAAGGTAACTTAAAGTAAAAAAAACAACTTTTAATCGAATGTTTTCAAGTTGCTCATCATTACGATAGCATATGTACTGGACAAACTGTAGTTTACTCTGAAAATGTAAGCTGTTAATTTAGTGAAGTATTTATTAGATTACGTTAGTTTTGCGCTCCATTTTACAGCCAAGAGAAAACTAATTCCGATACAACCATTGCATTCCTTGCATCAGAACATGCAATATCTTCTTTGCTTCTACAAACGAACTGCAATGAAATTCACAATGCCTCACGAATCAGTTACTCAACGTGCACTTCACTGCCTATAAAGTGCTTTCACATCCAACGTAATTGGTTTTCATCACTCCCACCGTCCTTCATGCCGATGATTGGCGACTGGTAGCCGAGATGTCGCATATATGTTGTACAAGTTTAGAATGTGGCGTCTGATCACCCTTTAACGAGTTGGTCGTAAAGCTAGGAAGAGAGCAACAGTATTCTCGTTCGCTTTCCGACTTTTATCTCGTAGACCTCAATTATGCCATAAAAGTACTAATGAGGAATCCGATAAGTGCAAGGAGTGCTTTTAGTTTTGTACGTTAGATTCGCGGGTAGTCTGTTCTGTTTGTGGCGAATGATACTTGCTTCCAAGACCCTGAAACGTATACGGTGAATGGATTGTCAGTTTCTGTATGAAACTAATTTGTGAATTCTTCATGGACGTTGTCAGAATAATTAATTACACAATTTATGAGTTGTATACTGTTACCTTCCAATGTTGTTTTTAATGCACTTTTATTCTGCTACTTTTGCTTTGAAAGCGTTCATTTGTATACTATACCATCGATATTCCGTCTCTTTATACGGCGATCAAAGACGTGCAAGAAGATACAAAATTAGGCCCCATTTTGTATTACATAAAAAATATGTATCAATATAATTCATACTAATAACGATTCATGCTCTAGTGATGGCTGATAATATTTAGTTTCTGTGCTGATCAAAAGGCATCGAGCTTCAAAATCTTCTCGATTAAACAGTAATGTGGATTCCTTGATGTTGATAACCAAGAGAACCAGGTTTCAGTGCCAAAAGCGTCTTTTGAAGAACTCAGAATTGAATATGAGTTTTCGTAATACTGAACTATTATATCAACATAATGCAACCAAGCAGAGGAACGAACGGTCACTCTTAACGGCCGATCTTTCCCCGCTGCGTGGCGCCAACCTAACATCGGCAAGCGTGGTTTCCCCAACCTGGTTTCTCCCACCAGCGGGTCACTGCCCCAGCTGGGACAAGCTCCCGACCGGCCTCCCGGCATGTGTGATAATGTAATAATGCATGTTAGTGTAAGAGTGTGTGTGTGAAGGGGGAGTATAAGGAAAGATCGCGCGCGGTCCGTTTGTTAGAGTACTGCTCCGGCATTCGCGTGGTGTTGATCGGAGAAACAACGGAAAACAACCGATCAGAACAGCCGGCCGCTAGAATTATCCTCCAGAGCAGTGAAGGAGGGAAGGTGGTGAGAAAAGGTTGAGGAAGAGGAGGAGGTAGGAGGGAGCGTGAGAGTGATGGAATGAAGAAAAGAGGGAGTGAGGGAAGAAATGAAGTGAGGGAGTGAGTGAGTGAGTGAATAGGAGAAGGCAGGGAGAGAGAGAGAGAGAGAGAGAGAGAGAGAGAGAGAGAGAGAGAGAGAGAGAGAGAGAGAGAGCGAGAGGGAGAGGGAGAGGGAAGCAGAGATAAGCTCTCCCGTGCTGCGCGCGCGCTTTATGGCAAATGAGCCTTCCCCCGCGCGTGCGCGCATGCTCTCACGCCGTGTTGCTGCGGGGGGAACAATGTCTTCCATCGGAGTTAATCGTGGCCTTCCAAGAACGCGGTATGAGAACGTGGAACGCTCTGCGCTGTTAAACGGCTTCGCTGCATGATACTAAATATGTCCCGCCGTAGAAGCGAATATGTTCCGGTTGAAGACGGTTGCAAAAAGTTCGCTTCCGCAATTTCAAATTAACTGAGCTTTTTGTAAAAGACGCTCTTAAATTTATTTTTACCAAACTTATTTAATTGATGTACAATTTGTGTTTATGTGTGTTTGTGTGTGTGTGTGTTTGTGTGTGTGTGTGTGTGTGTGTGTGTGTGTGAGAGAGAGAGAGAGAGAGACAGAGGGAGTGGAGTCTTTGTCCGCTAATTAATCATGATAATTCAAAATTATTAACTCACTAGCTCCATGTGATATATTTCCTTTAAAAAAATCACTCTGAATATTCAAAACGAATGGCGGTCCTCGTTTGAATACTGAAGTAATATTCACACTTTCCG
>BOPP01000164.1:2712670-2733023 GCA_017312745.1 Gryllus bimaculatus
CAGAAAGTAAATATCATTTTCATTTCGTGTTGTAACTTTTACAAATTTCATCCCAAAACAAATCATCTAAAACATAAAAACATTCAAGCAACAAAACAGTGGGTTGCAAAAACACCCTCGGCTTTAAGAATCGATTTTAAACATCGATGTTTTTTATAGAAATATGATGTTTGATAAACATCAGCCCTT
The DNA here is from genome assembly GCA_017312745.1 of Gryllus bimaculatus. NCBI lineage: Eukaryota > Metazoa > Arthropoda > Insecta > Orthoptera > Gryllidae > Gryllus > Gryllus bimaculatus. The sequence continues at coordinate 2,712,860 of BOPP01000164.1, forward strand.
ATAGCGCATCCCTACACCTGAGTCGCACGATGGGTCGGCCGATCAGCACCAAACCGTTGCAGCATCTCTACCCGATTCAAGTTCGAGTCCAACGGTGCGTGGCGGGATTTGACATGTGGCTAAATACCTAGACAAATTGAGGCCATATACAAGAAAACGGCATATGGAGGCTTTCTGTACGTGTGTTCGAGCCAAACGCGGTTTGCAATACCCTCATCGAGATTATCCTGATGCCCCTGGTACTCCCTTCAATTTTCTTGCAATTCGCACATGGAGATGCGTTTTATTAACCTTGTTTTCAGTTAATTTTTGATATATATAAATGCTAAATTCAATTTTATATTGCACGAATTTAATTTTAGAGGTTACTAAAACAACTTTAAAACATCGATGGTTTTTGATCGATGAATCATTAACATGGATGTTTTGATTCGATAGTTGATCACATATAATTTTGAATATCGATAGTTGTCAAATGCACGGGGGACAGCCTGCTGTGCGAGGGGGCAGAAGCGCCAGGCGCCGAGCGAGGTTCCCAGAGCGCAGCGCCCCGGCGGGGGCGGGCGAGGCGGTGGTGGAGGGGGGCGAGGCCGCGCGTTGGGTTGGGAGGCGGAGCGTTCCAGGCGCGGCGCCTCGCGGGGTTTATGCCGCGGTCACGGGTCGCGGTCAGCCGCCGCCCACGCGCACGTCGCCGCCCGCTCGCCCGCAAAATGGCCCGGTCACGGGCGGCCAAGAGCGCGGCGCCGCTCGGCGCGGCCGAGGAGAGACCCCGTCAATGAGCACACCACGCGTTCATTCAACGCCAGTGACGGGCTGCCGGCACAAGGCTATGCATACGAAATTGTTTCTGATGTATTACTTTGAAAGTACCAGACGAGTGTTTACTCCGAATTATTTAGAATAGGAATCTGTGCGAGAGTATACTTTGGGACATTGAAAAGAAATACGATTTATCTTTGTTCATTTTGAATTACTGGTTAGATGTTAATGTGATTGTCAAAGATCGCCGAATGTAGTGGCATTGTTGCCTTGCAATACACACTGCTATTTTCTGTGAGTATTTTAGATCTGCCATACCGATTTTGTAAATGAAATTTTTCAATGTCATAAAACGTTCACGTCGGAAATGTATCTGTTGACACCATTTGCTTATTGTTCCGATAGGAACAGATTATGCAGAAAAAAATCTGTGCGGACTCTTGTCAATCTGGCTCAGTTATTTTCTGGCAGTTCATGAAGTTGCAAATGATGATGCGGCGTGAGTAGTGAGCTGCTTTCAGGTTATTTCTGACGAGAACTTTTGCTTTGTACTTCGGGAACATTGAAGTTCAGCAATTGTGTCTTTTCAAGGGAAAATTTTGCCCACAAACTTCATTCTACTCTAGCCATAATGTTCATGTGGTTTCGAATGCAGTGTGGATTGCGACAAATGTACCCCTTCGCCCATTCCACATGATGCCCGTGAGAGAAATAGAGAGAGAGTGGAGTGGGTGGTCGGCTCCAGTTCGCCTTGCGGCCGCTGCCTCGCGGAGCGCTCTCTGGCGAAGCAGCGCGCCGGCTGCGGGCCGTCTATCGCGCCGCGCCATCTCGCCATTGCGAGCTCTTTTATGCGCTGCCTACTCGAAGCTCCGCGGGCGCTTGTAGTAAAACTCAAGGTAAGACCGTTATCGATTCGCCATTGTCAGAAATAAGCGAGTAACCACGAGTACTTACGGAAGTTGGCTTATACAATTTGATAGCATTGTTTTTATTTCTACCAATATTCACTGAGACCCTTTCGCCGTATCTTCTGATAAAATGAAGTTGTAGGAACAATGGTCTGTCGTTGAAAAGGAGATATTCACCTTTTAAGGTGTGTTTATTCAGCAAATTTTCGTGTACAATATGCAATAATTGCTCGAGAAATAATAATTCCAAAAATATATTCTATGAATCCTCCCGCCATTGTTTCGTATTATGTTGCCGTTGTAGTGACAATCAGCAGCTTTTCTAAAAGCAGAAAGAAGCACAGAACATTTTTGTAAACATATCTTTCATCGATTTTTGAATTGAAGTTGTTGTGCTCCATATCAACCAACCAAGAAGTATTCACAATTCACGCATTGTTTCTCTCGATTGAAGTCAATAGTACCCCTAATGTCAAGTAAAAATTTACTGTACTCCTCGTATACTTTGTCAATCTCACTAAAACACTTGAATTCTGGAGTTGCTCTCTAAATTAAACTGTTTTTTTGTTTTGTTTTTCAGAAGTTCTTTATGCTTTCTGAACGGTTCGTAATGTTTATGAATCAGTGCGCAGTAAAGATAGGCGTTTCAATATCCTCGCTGCGACGTGAACGAGGGGTACCGTTGGACGCTGTCTGTCGGAGGCCCTTGGAGTTTGTCCTTGCCTTTCAGGCGTCAAGTGCACTTGACCAACATTCGCATTTCGACAGCCTTCCTTTGGCGCTGTTTACAAACACACCGCTGCGTGGCGAGATGACGCTCGGCCGCAAGCGGAGCCTTGCCTTGTATTGCCTTGCCTGACCCTGCCTTGCCAGACCACGAGCCACGGAGAAGCACCTAACAGCGAGGTCGAAAGCCCACCTAGCTAACTTCAGACTCTGAAAACCTCCCCTTACCTCACAGAACCAGAATCAAAACTAGATATCCATACCAGTCATTTCTAGCCAATTTTTTTTTACAGGTGTTTGAATAAAATTTCCTCAACCAAATGAGTCAATTTTATAATTTTCGTACAATTAGTATATATGTCTTCACTACATACGTAAAGCCTATGAATTGTAGTTATTTGTGCATGATATGTAAAAAAAGAATAAAAATAATAAAAAGTAGAGGAAAAATTCTGCAGAAAAAGCGAAATGTTAAAGACGAAAAATAGACTGAAGAAAACAGCATGACCGATACGCAAAGGATTATAAAAAATAAAGTTTACAAATGGTAGAAAAGGCGAAATCTTTGAAAAGGGGGATAGACAACAAAATCATATATTTATAGTAAGCTATTAAATATACAGTATCGACTTACATGTCTACGAGATTTATTATGTAAAGTGAGAATTATTAATTTACCTAAAAGCATTTTTTAGTTTCTACAAATCTAAAAGATCGTCTTTCTAAACGCATTGATATTTCTATTACCCATCGGCCAAAGAATTCACGCAAGTATATTTGCTCAAGCAGTGGCATTATTTATTCATTATTGCTCCAGAGGAGATGTTAAAGCCACTGTGCCGTTGTAATATCGAAGAGTCGTATCCATTTTGGCACCGAACAATCTTGGTTTCTCCTTGCACTGTCGTTCCTTGGTTGCTCCTTGCTCGTCGATTCGTTGCTGCGTGGCGCGAGACCAAGGAAGAAGCAAGTCCTATGCCGAACTCAACACGCGGATACGATTGATGCGAGTGCTTGTCCTGCGAGGATGATGCTCTAAACGTCGATCCAGTGTTTCGTCAAATTCCTCTCTGTGAGCGGTATCAAACAAAACTCTCCTCGCTTCTCGGCTACTATAAGGAAAGACAGTATCATTGTTCGGGAACAAGACGAACTCCCTTGTGATTCACTATTTTTCACTCATATGTTTAATTATTTGTGCAATTTTATTAACATTTATAGAGGTAATATCCAGTAGTACGTCGGATGCTTCTAAGTTGTTTCCCCCCCCCCTCCTTCTACTTCTTTTTCTTCTTCTACTTCTTCTTCTTCTTCTTCTTCTTCTTCTTCTTCCTTTTTAGGTCCAATTTTCATTCTTCGTCAGTTGGTTTCCCTTCGTCAGTTGATTGCTTTCCAGAACGCTTTCGTTTTCGCGCTGCCTTCTTTCTTTCCTCGGACCTGTGTGTGTCCGTTTCCTCTTCTCTTCATTGTCTTTTGCAATAACCGACCCCAATAGCTTCTCTACGTGTGCCCGATGGTGATCGCGTGAAGCAATAGACTGTTCTAAACCAATTTCGCCCGTGCGTGGCGGTTGGCGTGCGCTTGCAGGCTGCAGCCGTCGCGTCGTGCGCGTGGCGCGTGGCGTGCGTGGCGCGTGGGCGGCGGCGACGGCCTCGGGCGGGCGCTTGCGCATGCGCAGCGGCGCCTTTGAAGATTCGCTCCGCCGCCGCCCACCGCCCACCGCCGCTCACGGCCTTGCGCCGGCCTCCCTCGCCATCTCCTCCGTGCCCACCGATATCCCGTCTCGTTGGCGCCACTTCCCCTTCCAGCACTCGCCTTGCCTCCGCCCCGCCTCCCGCCCGCCTCCGCCCCGCCTCCGCCCCGCCTCCACCCCGCTCCCCCCTGCCCGCTCTATCCCATCACGCCTTCTCTCCGCCCCGCCTCCGTCTCCTATGTGCTTACGTCATATATTGCAGTTCTCATTCCCCTAACAAATCTTCAACTATTCCCCTGTTCCCCGATTTGATACTCGATTCTATTTGATCTCACTCTCAGTTCCTCTTCGCCCTTCAACTCCGCTGGGCCATGCAGGTGCCAGTGAGCGATGGCTGCTCGCTGAATGCCAGTTATTTCGAGGAGACATGGCGCGTGTGTTTGCTTGTACTCCAGTGTTGGCGAGTGTTTAAGCGAGTGTTGTAGCTTTCGTCATAGGGTGGATACAGTAGGAGTTTTGGATCCTGACGCGGAGGCTCAGAGAGAGACGACAAGTGGGTGTGTCAACAGTAATGTAATCGTGACTCTTACCTGTACGCTAAGTATGTTTTAAGACTTCCAGGGATAAAATTGGCAGTGACGCGTCATGCGGAGTGCCCATCTCCCGTAGACTAATGGGATTTCTTTGATCCTAACTCATTTTTCGCAAACATCGCAGAATGTAATATTGAATATGGCCGCGAAGAATGTGTTTAATACACGTCTTAGAATTTGAAATATTCTCTTGGGCGTGATATATTCATAGAAGCTGTAATCAATATTTTTTGTTATTTTTTCAAACCTTCTGTACAGTTCATGATTACTGCTACCGACATATAAGCCAATTTAATTTAAACAAGAGCTAGTTTAAATTGTTTCACTTTCAATATATTTCTGAAACTTGTGAACATTTACGATACTTAAAAAAACGCGTATGTTATTATATGCCATTGACAAGAATGTACTATGTATAATAATGCAAAGGTTTTGACTGTTATCTGCGAATGAAAAGAGGATGTGCTATTCGTCGCCGAATCTTAGAAATCCTGTCATGGCATGACTTCAGACGTCAGCAGCTTCATGTTTCTTTTGTATGCGGGACTTTGTGGACAAGACCTACTGGTTTGTCGTCTCAGTCGTCTGAGATGTCGTTCCCATGACGGGCGAAAAAAACTTCGACTACTTGTTCGTGACACAGAACAATTTGTCAGCGGGCGGATGAACAGAGGAAGCAACGGGCCCTCGGGAGTTCAGGTGCTTCATTCGACACGGAAGCTAGTCGCCCGGTCGTGGCCGGAGTGTCGTATGAGAGTTCAGGAACTTTATGTTTCTACTGCGTCTCACTTATGGATTCCAACTATCATGTCATCGGATGCGTTCTAGTGGAATAAAAATAATACGAAATAGTTTTGCGGCCAGTGTGTTTCTCTCGAGTGTGGGGTGTGAAATAAAATGTCTCCTGATTACTAGATTTTTGCATTCGATTTTTTCTGGTAAAGAGTGCAAAATTAGCAGCGTAGGTGTGATGTGGCACCATTGAACTATTTATTTAGATAACAAATTTTATTGCTAAGGAATACTCTATATTGTGTCTCCCTATCATTCACGAAAAAACCGTTGGCAAAATAATGTAGCACAGAATCCAGTCCTTTTTTATCTTCATTAAAGCGACGTATGTTTTGATTCGCGGCATTCAAATTACTAGTATATTTTGTGTTCGTAAATTTTTAAACTGTTCTGACTTCTTTGTGGCGAATATTATGATTTTCACGAGTGTTTCTTTGTTTGCAGGTGAGTGGCGACTTTGAGATCTGCGGGCCGTAAGTGCAATACTAGATCTGCCAGGGTGAGTGCAGCTTTGTTGCAGTGATTTCGAATAACCATAACAGACCATCGCTCAACCAGTCACTAGTCGCAAAATGTATTAATTAACCTGTAAATCACGAACGGAAATAATTTTCGTTACAATACTTTAGACTGGATGTTTTTGGCAATTTTTACCTAATGCTTGCGCTGTTTTAATTAGAAAAATATGCGAATTAATCAAATTAATACCATTTACCTTCATTTACGCAAACAAAATTGTTTCGTTTCCGTCAAACACTTGCTTAAGGATTTTTAGCTTGTACAAGCGAAGGAATGCGTCTGCCTTCAGGTATGACTATCAAAACTGTTTTGGCAACTGAAACCAAAACTAACTCAATATTTAAAGAAAATGAAACCAATTTTGAGCGCAACGAGATCCACGGGTGGCCGCGATAGTGGTAGACGTTCTACTTTGGGAAAATGTAGAAATAAATATATGTTTTTAGTGATTTTTATTTGAAACAATTTGCGTTACAAACTGTTACAAACAAATACAGTTTGCTATTGAAACGCTGTATTTCTTACAGTAATTCTTTTTACATTGTTGACGAAATGTCCAATTGTTCTTATGTGCTCCACAACTTGAATTCTCGGTTTTGATAGTGTTTTTTGTTAATATCATCGTTTCTCAACGTGACTAAAAAGCCAACAGTATCCTTCGCAAGTTTCTGAAATTTAACATGTTCATTCAAATATTCGTCTATCAGATTAACAGTAAGTGTTTTCTAGAAAATTATTCTTCTACCCTCAGTTGTAGGATGATTAATAGTTATTTATGCACCAATGGCATTATAAGGGTTCTAATAATGACGGCCTTTGGCCCGGGGGCGTTTTGTCGCCCGATATCATTAGAACCAGTTAACTCCCACGGTCCAGCCAATATATAATTTTTTACCTGATTTTAACGGTTCAGATTTACCTACATACTAATTAACTAGATGTTAGCTTGCCTCAATTTTGTTTTTCATATTTATCTCCCATAATTCCTTCTACACGAGAAAATGAAGCGTCATTCAACTGTTTTCATACTTCTGATGAAATTACGTTCCACGCGAGAAAGTTACGCAGTGCGGATACAGCTCCGTATTGAAGGTAACAATAAGCAATAACGTATCAGTAAAAATACATTTAATTAATTCACCCAGCAGTGTTAGAATGACAAAAGGAAACAATGAGAGGTCGTCGTATTGTTATTCTGGATGTAATAAAAGACGGGCACGTCCAATCCCCTGTATCTCCTATCGTTTGTTGCATTAAAATACGCCTTCATTACACATTGTTCAGTATCTAAGTCTGTTTGAAAACAAAAAGAAGAAAAATCACCGCATATTACTTTTTTGGTACTGCAGAAGTCGTGTTGAAGCACAAGAATGACTACTTACTTGATTGGGTGCGCCTCGGCAATTGCTCTGCAAGTACGCCACACAATACTGAAATCACAGTACTTTAACTATTTATCACAATAACAACACTATAAATATAGAAATTGGCGACACCTATGATAAATGCCGAATAGTTCACTGGACGAGTCCCGATCACTACACCTATCTCTAAGAAACAGCGGAACCTACATACAGCGGCAATTTGCCTCGGGTGTGTTCACGGAAGGGTTAAAGAAATTGTTAATTGTTGAGTTCACGCCTGTTGTATTATCGTCAATCTTTACCATCATATTCAGATGCGTTAAATTTTAAAACTCGAGAAAAAAATCACCATAATTTGGCAGTTACGAATAAGAACTTACAATATTGACCCGAGGAGGGAAGGAATATTACAGAATGCAGTATGCAATCGACGTCATTTGGCCTAATAAGAGACAGGTTTACAAATAGCTTACCATTAACGTCCTATTGCTCATGTGAAATGGTCAATTCATTCATTCGAAATAATTTGATTTTATCAGCCAATTGTTATTCGTGTATTTTTTTAAATGTAAAGTATGGTTTTTAAAAACCGGAAACAATTTTTTAACTAAAGGAAAATTTAACTAATATTATCAGATATGCAAGTTGTAACGTTTTGAAAAAGTAATATCAAATATTGACCAAATTAACACAGTAAAAGGTTTTGTCAATCTTAGGGATATTACAACTATAACAGAAATTTCATGCCGTATTCACACAAAAAATTGAATTTAGTATTCTTAAAAAGCTACTACATTTGTAGCCATTGGGGAACTAGTGCCATGGCGCTTGGCGCGCTTGCGTGCGGGCTGCGTGCGTGGGTGCAGCGTCTTCCCGCGGAGCGCGCTGCTGCGAAAGAAAACAGGAAGCCACCTGGTGGCTGCGCATGGCACTGGTTTTCCTTGCTCCGCGCGCGGCCGCCGCCGTTCCTGTTATGCTCGTGTCTTGTCGCGGCTGCCCGTTACTACCCTCGAGTGCAGGATCTACGACATGCTGCCTTGAAGTTCGGGTAAGGGCCACGTTACTTGAGTTTTCTTCTCTGGAAAATCGAATATCAGTGAGAACATTAATGTATTAAAATATTGCGCGTGTTAAATTTCGTAAATATAGTTTTCAAGAAAGGAGGTAAAACCATCAATAGACGTTTGAGGAATCTTCGGAATGCTCGATCCAAGAACATGAAATTCAATATATTCAAGTACCCAGCGTAATGGGGGCTAAGCTATTCAAGTACCACCAATCATCTTTTTGCATTTTTTACTCGTAGAATTCAAGTGCGATCGCAGATGAAAACCACGGATCTTATCACTTCGTTTTTTATTGAAATATGCATCGATAGATAGTGTTGCTGCCAGGTCCAAAATTGTGCTAATGGGAAATGTTTTCTCATTTTTGCAACGACACATTTTTATCAATTAGATTGGTTACCATGGCACTCAACTTATCATTTTGTTTCATCGAACTGTGCAAATGTTTCGCCGATGTTCACTGTTTCCTTGCGGGCCCATTCAGAACACGCGCCCGCGTCCTCCCAGTGTCTCTCGTCCCTTGGCTTCGGGGCGCCGGGGACATCCACTGGACGCGTTTTTGCGTCGTTCGGTTTGCGTAAACGACGTCGTTTAACATAATATAGGGAACGGTACTCGGGGCATTCCGCGACCGATTCCAAAATTCCAGCAGCTTCATTGATTTCTGAACGGCGGCCCGGCCGCTTTTTGTGCGCGTGTTTGGTATAAAACGAGCGCCGCTTTGCATGATGGGTTGCGGCGCGCGTGTTATGCTAATGGCGCGGGCGCCCGCGGCCATCGCCGCCGACCCTGGCCACTGGAGGGTCGCCGTCGGGCTGCTGGCCGGGCTCCTGCGTTTGGAGCTTTTCCTTTCGCCGCCGCCACAACTGCGAACGCCAGAAGCCCTCTTTCGCGTTTTTCTCTATTAACTCTCTTATTTCCCCTCTCTCTCCTGCTCCTTTCCTTTCCATGCCTTTGCTTCTTACCTTTACTTTTCCTCCTTTTGGACTTGTCCTTTTTCTACTTCCCTTCTTCCATTTTCTTCTCTTCATCTTCTGCTCCTCTTCTTTCGTCGTTCTTTTCATTAACAACTTACCTTGCTATGTTTCCCTTCTCTTTCGTATCCTCTTCGTTCGTCGTATTATCACTGCTACTTCCCTCCAATAAATGTCTTTCTCCTACTCCCCCTTCTTTAACCTTTTCCGCCACGTCTCCTCGCTCTCGTATAATTCCTTCGTCACTCCATCTCCACATCATGCACATCACACCTCAACAGCTATTGCTGGTCTGCGTCTATATCCAGCCTCCCCACCTGTTCCTGCACTGGCAACACCTCCGGCCCCCTCCGGTTGGTATTTCTCTGCAAGAGCGGCCACCGCTTGGATCAGGACTACCTCAGCCACCGCCTGCGTTACGTGTCCTTTCTCAGTCCGGGGACGGCCCCGTCCCTCGACCTCCACCTCTGCCCGCCGCCCCAACGCCGCCACTGCCGGCCACTGCCGCCACTGCCGCACGCCCGCCACTGCCCGCCATCGCCGCCACTGGCCCTTCCACTGCCCTCCACTGCCTCCACTGCCTCCACTGCCCCCACTGACTGCGCCACTGCCCGCACTGCCCGAACACGCCACGCCTACTGCCCGCCATCGCCCGCTACTGCCGCACTGCCCCTAACTGCCCGTACTGCCAGCGCCACTGCCCACACGCCGTCATTGCCGCTATGCCCGTATCCGCTACTTCAGCCCGGCCACTGCTCGCAACCCGCTCCGCCATCTGCTGTTCTATCGGCGTCTCGCCCGCAGAAGCGCGGCGGTTGACGGAGGGAAGGACCTCGCGCGACGAGCGTTATATAACACGACCGGTGACGCGCCGGCCGGCGATCGCTGCTGGCGGCAGACGGCGAGGCAGACGGACTCCGCTAAGGAGCTGCGAGGAGAAGATCCGGCGGGTGCATCTCTAGCACAGATATACATTACTGATCCACGGATTTACACGTCTTTTAAGCCAGAACGGCGACGCTTCAATTTTTCTTATTATAAATTCATTTCATTTTATTTATATGAAAAAATGTGTATTTCTTACCGTATATTTTTGTTTTTTATCCTAAGCAAGCATTTGTTTTCTTACACTTACTACATTTTGGGGGAAGACGGTATTATATTTCTCTTGGTTCCATCGTCAAGGGTTCAACACGTGTTGAAGCAATCGATAAACATGTTTGCATCGAACAGGTTAGATGTAGACAAACTATCGTGTAATTGGATGATTGCAAATGTTCGTACAATTTAAATAATACGAATTTGAAAACGATCAATTCTGCTTGCTGAATAAAGAACAAAACACCGAAGTCAGATAATTGCTGTTCATATTGTTCGTAAATTCCTAGTGTGTTTCTGAAAGATCGGACTCTTCGTTTCCTCCGTTTTTCATATTTGTTTCTGTCTCTAGCAAAGGTCTGCTTTATCCAGCTAAGGTTGGCAATAAGGAATAGTACCCCCAATCGTATAATTTTAGCATAGCGACCACAGGCGTCTCAAGAGCTTTACTTCAGGTGTTACAACTTAGGAGAAATAGAATTGCACATTTCACCGCCTGACGATGCAACAGTTTTATCACACTCATATAGAAGATTGCATATCCTCCAGGGGTCAGCGGGATTCACATTACATTATGTTTTGTGAATTACTGGCTGATGCATGACCTAGGATTCAGTACATTTACTAGATGTGAGAAAATTATGGATATGCACGCCGAGCTGCCTCATTTCCACGCAGTGTCACAAATCTTTTTGTCTACATTTTTCTGAGAACCCATGTTTACTTATTGAAACTTCATTGTTTAATCCTATTCGGGGTTTTTGTTGAGTTATTTGAAAACAACCCTGTCTTTAAAACCTGGTACTCTTCGGAATTGAATTCATTCTCTGCATTAAGTTCATCCGAAGGTACTGAAACGTCATGAGTAGTAATATACGCCACAAGGAAAAAAGACTCGAGTGGGTATATTCAAGTTTATTTACATTCATTTACATATATACAAAATCTCTACTCTAAAAATCTCCCCTCAACGCTCTATCTTGTGCGTGAACTCTGTGCCAGCTGCAAGACGTGACGCTACTGTACAAATCAATTGCACATTTATCCTGATGTTCCCTTTGGTTGTAACTTCTACACTGTTAAAAGTGAGACTTTTATTGATTATAATTAATGTGAGAAAATGAGTATTTTAAGATCCTGAGCATAAAAGGATTAAAAATTTTGCGAGTGACCAACAAAGACTGATCTCAGAAGGTCTCACTCTGTAACGTTAAAAGTGCAATATTAACTGAACTTCATTGAAATTAGGCGTCTAGTGAGAGAGGGAGCTTAGCCACAAAATTCCAAATTACGATTTATGAACGTATTTCATTACGAACACATTGAATACGTCAATAAATCGATGTTTAGAATTTTGTGGGTTAGCTCCCTCTTTCACTGGATGCCTCAGTTGTATAAACTTCACGTCCGAAGCATTTTTCGTCTCTGTTCCTTAGAAAATGAAAATGCACACATATGCAGATCGTAAACGATGTATTTTGTTAGCACTGTCCCTGACAATGCATTTTCTGCTGTGTTGAAGATCGTGCACCATGCAGTATACAAGTACATAGCACACCATGCAGTATACATGGTGTATCAAATATGTACAGTTATTTCAGTTTGCGAGAATAGTATATAACTTGTTGGTCATTTGCATGACATGTGTTTCAAAACAGAATACAATCTGCACAGTTATCTCGCGAGTGTTCCTACAAAACAGAAAACAACTTTGTACAGTTCGTTGCACACTTGTCAACGGTTTTTTGACTGCATCGCAAGCCACACACGAGGCTATTTCTTTTTCGTCTGAACCACGTTCTCATCTCCCAACTGTATCTCGAATACCATTAGATTATAATTATAATAATAATAATAATAATAATAATAATAATAATAATAATAATTATTATTATTATTATTATGTTTTCAAAAAGAAGTTACTATATGCCTTGCACATTTTTATTTCATAAATATTACAACAGAATTATTCTTCGTATGAAGATTAAAAGGGACACAATTGTGTAGTTTTTTACGAATACCTCAAAGTATTTTAATTTTTTAAATAAAGAAATATTTTATAAATGTTACCATACGGGAAAATCGCACCTCATACGTGTTTTGAGGTATTACTATGCTATCTTTATTTTTAGTAAAATATAAAACTAGTTATATTAAATTACGAAGCTACTAATTGTGAACAATTGTTAACACGTTAAATGTTTGTGAGCATATTTGTTATGTGAACTCATTCCTGCGTAAAATTCTCATAGAACAATTTGTGAATGAGGATTAATTTTGAATGTTTCATTTCATTATAATATTGATTTACACTGACTTTGTGCAAACTGTTAAGAGAGGGGTGGAATGTCGACTTTTGTAGATTAAAACATCTCGGGGTGTATAGAAAAGAGAGAAAGAAAAACGAAAAGCAATATAGGGGGAAAAGGAGAAAAAAGGAAAACGGAAAATGGTAAAATTACGATAAACGAGGTAAAGAAGAGGAGAGTGCCAGTGATGTATCGCAGCGTGTGTGGACCGGCCGCCGCTATCGTCGCCGTCGCCGCTCAGAGCTCATTTAACACAATTACTTGGGCGCGTGAGGCGTGGCCATTATGACAGCCGGCAAAGCCCTGGTCCGCGCTCGCGTCTTCCTTTTGCGCCGCTAACCCGACAGCCGAGCCAGCCGCGGGCCGCTGCCGTGATAAGGATCGCACCAAGCCGCTTCGCGCCGTCTCGCCCATTGTTGCTGCGAACGCGCGAAACTCGTCGCGGCCGCGTCCAAAACAAACACGACGCGCGGCGCGCCGCCCGCCGGAGATGACGTTTGCGGGACGGGGGCGGGCCGCGCCTTCCGCGCTGTATTTTCCGCTTGAATGGGAACCAAGGAACAGATCCCTGCTGAGTTGAACGAACTGCGCAGGAGACGTGCTCTGAAGTGTTGGACCCACTTCGCAGGAAGAAATAAATTATCTTTCTCGTCTCGCGACGTACACGCCAGGGACAGACGTTTTCCGGCCCCGTGGATGCGATTAGGCTCAGATCAGAGGATTGAGAATGGGACGATGATGCTAAAGAGTGGCTGTCGCATTCAAAGAAGGCTCCTATGCATCGTGTTGGAATGGAATATGCATGAGTCCGTAATTCTCTTGCGGAGATTCTCGTTGGAATCTTACAGATGTCTGGTTAATTGGACAAGCACTGTATAATTTGAAACATCTTTGCGTAAGGAAACAAGTCTTTAAGGTGCAATTCTTTTCACACAACATAAATTTACATATATTTGAACGAAGAGGTTCGGAGATTAAACTTATCTGGATACCGTTGTCTTCGATTGTATTTTTAGAAAATGACACGATGTATTTGAGATATTGTGTGCTGAACTTAATAAAGTTTGCAATATTTTGCAAATATAAATTTATTTAAACTGTCGTGTGAAATCAAATATTAAATCTTGGCATAGTGCCAGCAGCTAGCATGTGAGTAATCTGCAGACTGTTGTAGTGCTTATTGGTCATTGGTGAGATCGAGTCTGGGTTCGATTTTGTGATGACAATTGCTTTATAAACGAAGCAATTATTATTGCAAATGCAAATAATATATTATCATAAGTGTATTTGAATTAGCCTATATTTTATATTATTGCCATGTAATTCCTGATTACATGTTAACTTATCGAGACAATACGCTCTCTGTACCTTTCGTCGAAGCCGACGTAAAATTGTGGCAGGACAGTGAGGTTTTGGGGCAGCGAATAGATAGAGTTTGTATGCTTCAACTGGAATACTCGATGCCCTGCAGGCGACTTCTGAGCCGGCTGCGGGGAAGAACGATGTGGTTTGTGGGCTCCTCCTAGAGGAAGGTTGTTTGCGCGCGTTAACGCGGAGAGCAGGGCGGGGCGAAGGCGTGGGCGGCGCCCGCGAGAGGTCGCGGCGGAGGCCAAGGAGCGGAGCGGAGCGTCCAGTGCCGACCTTCCTCCCGCCTACCTGCCCTGCTCGCTACTCCTCCTCCTCATCCCCTTCTCACTCTCTCTCTCTCTCTCTCTCTCTCTCTCTCTCTCTTTCTCTCTTTCTCTCTTTCTCTCTTTCTCTCTTTCTCTCTTTCTCTCTATCTCTCTATCTCTCTCTTTCTCTCTATCTCTCTCTTTCTCTCTATCTCTCTCTTTCTCTCTCTTTCTCTCTATCTCTCTCTTTCTCTCTATCTCTCTCTCTCTTTCTCTCTATCTATCTCTCTCTTTCTCTCTATCTCTCTCTCTTTCTTTCTTTCTCTCTCTTTCTTTCTCTCTCTTTCTTTCTTTCTCTCTCTTTCTTTCTCTCTCTCTCTTTCTCTCTTTCTCTCTCTCTTTCTTTCTCTCTCTTTCTTTCTTTCTCTCTCTCTCTTTCTTTCTCTCTCTCTCTTTCTTTCTCTTTTTCTCCCGGTTTTTTCTTCATTTCTTCCCTTTCCTCCATTCTTTTGCACTCGTGTTGTTCCCTCTCCCTCGTTCCCTTTCCCTCTCTTCTCTTCCGTGTCCATTTTACCTCGGCTTTTCTTCTTTTACGCCTCTCCTCCCCTCCTTTCTTCCCTCTCATCTCTCACATTCATCACTCCCTATCTCGTTAACACACACACATACGCATGTCGACAGACCAATTGTGAGCTTAGAGCTTGTCCTGGCGGGAACTGAAAAGCGAAACAGCAATCCGACGTATGTCGGCTCCGGATCTCGCTTCATGGCGAGGGAGGAACACTGCCATGTCCCTATAACGTACACCACTCATATGTCACGAATGGCTCAAGTATTAAATCTCCCGGAAACAACACTTCACTAATTCGATCTCTCACACTCTTGTCTCTCTGTCTCTCGTCCTCTTCATTTCTCGACGTCTCATCCTTCTTTCCATCTGCTCTCTCTTCCCTTTCTCCTGTTCCCTCTGCTCTCTCCCAACGTCCGTTTGTCTTCCCCCGTGCTAGATTTCTTCTAGTTTCGCCCTCTCCCTTTTTCTCCATTTCTTACCTCTCGTCATCTCTAATCTAGTCTCCAACCAACTTCCTTCCTATCATTTCCGCCAGTCTCTTCTCCCTCCAACACTTCTCTGCTCTGAACGTAGGTCGTCACAACACTCCCTTATCCCCGAACAAAAGATTTTGTCTTGTGTAAGTCTCTTTCCCAATACAGATCCTGGAACCAATGGCGAATTAAAAACGGTCGAACATTTCACTTACTTCACAGGCTTCGATTCTTTGATTGTAATATTCCCTCTCTCTATCTCTGTCTCTCGGTCGCGTTCGCTCGCGCGCTCTCTATGATTTGTAATGAAGAAAAAATCCGATTTTTTGAGGTATAAATGAAGATTTGCCGTGTAAACAAACTTCAGCGTATGTAAATACAGCAGCATAATTACCCATTTGTACACGTACTGTTTTACATGTAGAATGCAGAGTGCCTTTTTTGATATGGCATTGGGATTTTCTTGATGAATATCGAAACTGTCTGGCGGATTTCAGTAAGTGCAATGTTTGACTGTCCTTCTTGGACTCAATGCTCTCACTTTCATTTCTTTACATTCGACGTGTGTAAACCAAATCCAAAGGAAGGCCCTCTTTTGAATCGGCCTTTCCATTTGGAAGCGTTTGAAGAAATACAGCGTATGCGTTAACTGGTATACAGCGATTACTATAAGGAGGTATCGCTTTGACAGCTATTGCTTGACTACTGCTGGCAACATAACTGCAGGTTATGTCTTTACACTCAATTCATCTATGCGTTCGTTTGCAGTTGGCTCATTTGTAAATATATTCATCACTGTACCTTGCAATGCCGTCGCCCTACACCTACGCATTCATGTGTTTCCCGACCTGCCAAAGTGGTCCCTTAGAGTAATTCCTCTCCATCGCAGATTATCGTTTTTGATATGGCATTGGCATTTTTTGATGAATTTGGAAACTACCTGGTGGATTTGACTAAGAGCAAGATTTGGGTTTCATTCTTTCTTGGATTCAATACTCTCACCTTCATTTCTTTATGTTGGGCGTGTGTAAACGAAATCAAAATGAATATGGTGTGCGGCGATGGTGTAACGGTTAGCGTATCGGACTGGTATACCCAAGTTGACGGGTTCCGTGGATTTTTAAGGGCGAAAAAATTCTTCGTACGCCTTTCTTCGGAGGGGAAGTTAAGCCGGCTGTCCCATGTTAGTAGATTTACTTGCATGTAAAAGATCTTCAAGCCTAAATGAGGCCTCTGAGCTAAATTCAAAAATCGCCTGTTTCTCTCCCAAGAAATACCTCTTTCCTGTGCTAGTTAGTGAAAGGAGCGTAGCGAAATTTGCGTGGTCAGACGGAAGAGCGGGCGTCATGGTCCGAGTCTCGCTACGTAAAATAAGGCATTAATTCATTTCAATTCAATACCCTCTCTCGAATCGACCTTGCCATTTGCAAGCGTCTGAAAAAATACAGTGTACGCGTTAACTGGTGTCGTAGACGTGTGTGAGCGCGGTTTGTGCAGCAGTCGGAGCCCGTTTCGCTTCGCTCGTCCTTCGCGGGCCGCACTTGTCGCGGGCGCGCAGGGCCTTGCGGGGGCGGGCGAGGCGCGGAGACTGTTGCCGGAAAGCGGCGAGAGCCCGCGAGCGCGCGCAGGCAGGCCAAGGCCACGTGGCACGTGGGCGTCGGCGGCTCAGGACGGCAGCGCCACCGACAGGGCTGCTTCAGTGTTCTTTGTCGTTTTTAAGGTTGCTTTTTAACTATTTGGTCATATAGCGGCCGCTGGGACTGTTTTAACTGCTGGGGGAACTGTAGGAAGACATCACTAACACACATACAAACATCCATGCCCGAGGCGGGATTCGAACCCGCAACCCTTCGACCTCGACTATCCCAGGCCGGCGTTGTTCGGTTTTGTAAAGCATTCGCCTATAATTTAGGATCATATATCTGGTATGCGAAATCGCATCTTTTTGAAAGTTGCTTCGAAAACAATGTAAATACTTCACAAATTTATAAGCTTTTGTTATTTGAGATTCTTTATTCCATGTTTTGAGCCTTCTCAGTGGCTGCATTGTTTCGACAGTATTGAATGTATGTATTAATTTTGGTGAAATCAGTATTCGGTAGGATTTCGGATGTGAGAAAATAGAATGCAATGCATCATGGATAATATACATGTTTTTACTAGCAAATGCTGATGATTCATCTTAAAGGCATTATGTGTAAATGATACATTACAGTACAGTGAGTACGAGGAAAAAAAGCTGGATTTGTGTAAAAATATGTTGATATTATTATTATTATTATTATTATTATTATTATTTCTATTATTATTTCTATTATTATTTCTATTATTATTATTTCTATTATTATTATTTCTATTATTATTATTTCTATTATTATTACTATTATTATTATTACTATTATTATTATTATTATTATTATTATTCGAGTCGCTTAAGCCCATAATGAAATCGGAGTTGCGTGCTTGCGTCCAGAGAGGGAAAGTCTGCTTAAAGCACAAACCGAGTGCAGAAAAGAGCGGCTTAATTCAAGAACAGGAGCAATGATGAAATGAAAATCGGGAATCACTACTTATAAGTAGAAAGGCAGCACGACTATGTGCTCCATTCAAAGCGTACCCAAAACAATCGGCATGGAAAGCTATCAGTGAAAGACTTGAAACGCCATGTTACTTAAGTAGGGGCGACCACGCGCTCAAAATAAACTGCAGAAAACAAAGAACGGATGTAGGAAAATTGAACTTTGTAAATAGGACCATTGTTGACTGGAACAGTTTACGTGCTGAGCCACTGGTGGCTTCCCAGCAGCACGCACGTCACGCGTTCCAGAGTTCTCCAGAGCGTAATTGTGCGAGTGCAGTGATGTGCAGTGAAGTAGAAGTTTTTCAGGATTCAGGAATAAAAGTGTGGACCAAGTGTGATGAAAGTGCTTACCATTTATGAATAAATTATTGGGTAGCGAAGGGACGCGAAGTAATGTAATGGGGGTGGAGTAGACAAAGGACACACTTTACTTATTTTGTATGTTTGTGTTTTATGTATGTTTTGCTCATTTGCATTATATATTTGTGTCTTTTACATAGTACATATTGTTTCTTTTAATGTTTATTTTGTTAACTGCCGAACCAAACACACGCTCGTTTGCAGGAATAAATCATTATTATTATTATTATTATTATTATTATTATTATTATTATTGTTGTTGTTGTTGTTGTTATTATTATCATCGAATTATTATAAGCTAAAAGTGCTTGCAATCCTTGTCATGACCGTGGCTATGAAAAGGGCAGCGAGGATATCTAGTGATGCGCGGGAAATGTGAATTTGAAGCAGGAAGATGGCGGGGCGAGCCAAGGCCTCCTCCGCCGTGTCTTTCGCGACCCACGCCTCCAGCGAGCATTAAGCACTGACCACTAAAAACCAAATGGAAATATAAGAAAACGAGTTATCATATCATATCGATATCTGCCTCAGTTTTGGTGGCACACGTCAATACATAAGATAGTTGTGAGTCAATTTTGGAAGGAAACGTTGTGGTGAAAAAGGAGAAGGACAATATAGGAAGAGTTACCTAGTGGAAGATAGTACGGGGCGAATGAAATCCGGTAGTTATGTAGAATTGAAGAGAGTTGCTCAAAACTTGTTACAGCGACAAGGCGAAGTCTTTAGATTTTTTCTTATTGATCGATGACACAGCCGATCTATTGCAACTGGCGTGCATTTTCTTCCTGTTTTTCTGCACGTCTCCCTGACTTCTGCCTGTTGGCTTGGTGTGATGTCATTGCATTATGAATCAGTTGTTAAAATAGCTTTCTGTCGATCCCAGACCTCTAAATTATTGGAATGAGCCTTAGGACTACTGCATTACTATCTCATTTATGTTTCTTGTAATCGCAGCAGGCACGTTTTGCAAACCAAATGCCGGCAGTTGGCTCTACGGCAGAAACGACGTTTTTCTGCTCTCACGAAGTCCACAAGCCTGGAAATCCATTTGGGAGCACTTTGGGGGGGGGGCGGAACGGGCGGCGTTCGTCTCTCGCCTAAAAGCGTCTGGAGGCGGCCGGCGCGGGAGCCCGGAGGAGCTCTCCCGGAAACACTCAGGCGCGGCGGCGCTGGCCGCGTTACCCCAAAGGTCAAGCTCAAGCTCAGGCGCAGCGGCGGAGAAGCGCGTGACTGGCTGCTGCCGACGAGCATTAACCGCGGGGCCACTGGAGCGCCCCCCTCTCCCCAGGGGCGTCTTGGCGGTTCGCGCCGCATTGTCTTCGGCAGGCGCAGCAACGCCTCTGCCTCTCATTTACTGCTTATATTAAGGGCAATCATAACAACAAGCGTAATAGAAATAATCATTTATAATAGTAATAATAATAATAATAATAATAATAATAATAATAATAATAATAATAATAATAATAATAATAATCTCTTTGGGAAAGTAGCAGTCACCACTGATCACAGGATCGAAGCCAAGAGACCTGACATAATATGGATTGACAAGGCTTCACGGAAAGGAATTATAGTCGACATAGCTATCCCTTTAGATCGAAATATAGTTGCCTGTGTTGCCGAGAAGCGGAAATATCAGACCTTGGTATTGAACTGAGCGACATGTGGCGCTTAGTATCTGTTGAAGTAGTTCCTATGGTCATCTCTGCAAATGGACTGATCTCCGAAGAACTAATTTCATCGTCTGCTAGTCTTGGCCTTAAG
>BOPP01000164.1:2738554-2767110 GCA_017312745.1 Gryllus bimaculatus
CCACACACACACACACACACACACACACACACGCGCGCGCGCGCGCACAAACTACCGCCCGCTCCGTTCAGCCAGCTCCACACCGGTGGCCCACGAACACCTCTCCTTCCTCCCCGACCATCAATCCCCGCCACTTTCCCCTCCCTCGCCACACCCCGGCCCGCCCGCCTTCCCCGCCCCTGCCGCCTGCCAGGCACAGGACCTAGTGCTTGCTACTCGACCACCCCGTACCCTTCGTTCATCCATCAAGTCGGAACTATAGTTACCGCCAACCTCTTCCCAGATGTTGGTTGCAGATATTCGGATGTGGCTCAGGATGTAGATCAATATAATACACATTATCCGTATGAAGCTTCATAGTAGACACATTCTTCAATGATACCCAATTAATGTTGGACTGGGTACCAGCAGCAGGAAAAATGCTGCGGAACAAATCAATTCTAAATAGTTTTCAAAAACGTAGCACTCGTACTGCTCAAAAGTATTCTCATATAATTGTTAAAACCAGTAAATATTTTAACAAAAACACGTCTTCACGAAGACTGCTGTGTGTGTAAAATTTACATAAAAGTTGCTATTACATAACTCGGCACGTGAATAGCAAATATTTAATGGCGCGCGATCTCTTTCTTGGAGCTTTGCCGTCTCTTCATGTCACCTAAGTCGTAAACAGTTTGGAAATCCATTATGAGAATAGGTGGAATAACTGAACTCAATCACATATTTACATTTTCAGTCAAAATTGAAACTCATTGTTTTTAGGTTTTCCCCGGGTTGATGTTAAGCCAACGAAACTGCACATCAGAAATTGGTAGTAGATGACTATTTTGATCTCGTATATACGTGTATATATTTTGATGGTTATATACGTGTTTTTTGTAATACGTCTGTTTACACACTTCTTTTTCTTTCTGCGTTAATTTATTTCAGATATTGTTTCATTTCAATGTTACTTACTCTGATGCTATGTGCGTTTGCTTCGCTCGATATTTTAAACGCCATTTAAGAGTTGTACCCATTGTATTGAATAGAGCACTAAGCATTAGCCTAGCGTTTGTTGGAAGTCTCAGGACGCAAGTGAGTGGACTCGCATCTCCTGACGATTCTCAGCCGCCACTCCTTCAATGAAAATGTCAAAGTCCCTGACGCAGTGACACCTGTGAGATGACGATGTGTGGCACGAAATGTGACTCGGTTGTCTCCTTGTATTGCTCTTTCACTAGACCCAAGAAAAATAAAGCAGCGTTACAAATTTGTAGAGATGATTAATGCCTATGTACAAACTTCTGTCGACTTGACAATATGCAAATTGTATTTTCTGTTATTGTACACATGTTATTACAAATTACGAACCAAAAAAAATAATACATTTTATCCTGTCCTATGTTAACTACTAGTTGACATAGAGTCGTGCGATTTTCGCTCATATATACATTTTATCTGAAGTACGAAAGCGATTAAGAAATAGAGAAGTGATAATATGCCACACGGGACGGTAATAAAACGATAAAAAAATATTTTTCCATAGTCATGGGGAGGTTTCTTGTACACCTTGTCCTTGTGCTGATTTGCAACTTCACCCCTTGCGCAGAACTCAAACAATCGTCAACTCCGTATGACGTCAACACAGCTTTTGTCCTTCAGTGCGACTAATTGGCGGAGATGGCTCAGCGATAGTATTGTCGTTTCCTCTATAGCGTCAGTAACGCGACACAGGGTTGGAATCCCGACGGTGGCGGACTTTTGAGGATAGCTACTCAGCTAATGTCGATTTCTAGGAGGAAAGTTGTTGTGGTCGCGGTTCGAATCCCGCCTCGAGCATGAATATTTGTGTGTTAGTATTGTCGTTACGTGTTATTCCTACAGTTAAAACAATCACAGTGATCGCTATATAACCACTGTGGCTGTTACCAAAATATTAAAAGGCAACATCAAATAATTCCAGTGATCGTCTCTTCAGGTCGTTGAGTTTTCATGGTTTATTCGAACAAAGCTGGGGAAGGCTGTAGTTGTACCTTAAGAAATCGACCACGGTCCATGGTCGATCTTTCCGTCCTCATCTTTTTCCCTTCACCCCGACTTCCACTTACTAGAGCACGCACTACATACTAATAGTCGAGAGCTTAGAGCTTGCTCTAGATGGAGTGGTGCCGAGCTGGAAGGTGGAACTATCTTAACTCAAAGTGTGGACGCTGGATCTTACGTTTCAGCGTAGGAAGAACCTGCCGGGGTATAATATGCGGTATTCTTACGGGACTATTGACCATAGCAGACACGTCTGAAATGGAAAATCAATCGACAGATTTACAATAGGCTTGCGAGGCCGAGTTTAGGCCTGTGCAGAGCATGAAGGCGGCTCCATATATTCGGTAATCGGCGAGAAGCGAGCAAAGGCTCGCCGAATTCCACGTAGTGTGAATGGATCGAACATTCGGTGCTCGCCACACCCACCGCGTGTCGCCCTTTAAGACACCTTAAAGGAAACGAACAGTCACCGACCACATCAGCTATACTTCTATTTATTTATAGCTGCACTTGACAGTCCGTCAGCGATTACGGTGTCATCCAATCGGGAGTTTACACAAGACTAGAGTCGTCACTACAGTGCCGTTCAACCTCCCGATTGGATGACACCGCAGCAGCTGATTTATGCCAGGAGCAATTGTGTTTAAATCCGCGTGTACAGGGGCTTGCTCGCTGTTCGGCGAGTGGCGAATGTGCGTAGAGCCGCCTTTAGGTGTTGCGGCGGAAGGGCGCAGGCGCGCGCGTGGGCCGCTGGCGAGGTCGTGCGCGCGTGAACGGCTGCTGCTGCTGGGGCGCCGGGGGCGGCCGTCGCCCTCGGAGGGGCGTCCGCCCGTCTGGAGCGCGCGAAGCGGCCGGCGCGGAGCGAAGTGGGTCAAAAGGCCAGCGCGGGCGCCTCCGCCGGACAAAGGAGATCCCGCCGCGCCGGCCGCGCACACCGCACCGGCTGCGGGCACGCGCTCCTTAAGGCCCCCAAATCCACGATTCTCGACTTGACGAAAAATGTTTTTGACTTCATAGTAGGCCCAGATTCTGGGAAATTATCCGTATGGCCCATCCCCTCTTTGGGTGGTATGTTGTTTGGCTTTTTCTAGAACCAGATGACGCTCAACGTGTGTAACTACGTTTCCCCTCCTGAATTCATCGCTTGGGCTCGACACAAAGGTCTCAATAATAATATCTATTAGTTGACGTGAAAATAAATTCTTTCAAAACCACAAATGTTATTCACTGATCTGAAGGCTCTACATTTATGTTTAAAATTATTATTATTATTATTATTATTATTATTATTATTATTATTATTATTATTATTATTTAAAAATCTAATACAATCATTTAAGGTCTTCAAGGCAGCTGTATGCATGGCCATGGCTAGGTATGCGCTATTAGAGATGATCTGAATAACAATCCAGACAAGATACGTCTTGTAATGTAAAACTGTAACCTTTGAATGTGTAGTGAATACTTTTTATATCTTCCATGTATTTAGTTTCTATCAGCTTCCAATATCAATAACTTTATGTTTCAAATTATCCGCCATATTCTTTAGAAACCATTGTAACAATTTCTTTGTCTACTTAATCTAAGTTCGATAACCATCAATTAAAAATTGCCCTGGTGAAAAAGAAGTGAATTTTTACGTAACACCTTTTTGGCGCGAATGGTGTGTCTGTGTGTGGATGTGTTTTTTATGTATATGTGAGAGAAGAAATAGTCGTTGAAATAATTACACTCAGGTGTTAAAAGTGTTCGCTGCAATCACGTTGGCTACTCTCTCATCCTTTACAGTATTTATTCCCAAACACCTGTTCTTTATTTATGCGCGACACCTTCGCTGTATTCATGTTGGACCCTCCCATTGTCCTGTCCACCAATATCCATCCTTTCCGTTGTCTATGGCAGGGGCTTTCAAAGCCCGTCTTGGAGGCCACTAGTGGCCCGCAACCCGCAGTACATGCGTCGACTATCTGTGTTTCCATTACCCTGCGAACAGAGGATATCAACTGAGTATTTGCTCTTGTACCTTTGGCACAAGGAGACACATGGATTAGTTCATTCTCCGCGGAGCTCCTCCGGAGGGGGCAGTGCTTGGCGCGCCCTGGCTCCGGCCTTCTGTGCTCGCGCGTGGGCGTGCCTTCGACACCCGGATTTCGAGCGCCGCCGCCAGCGAATTAATTAGCGGGGCGCGCGCCAGGCGTCGCCGCCGTCGCTAATTCCGTAGCCCCCCGCTCCGCGCCGCAGGGCCAACCGTCCGGGCAGCCGGTGTGACAAGTGTGTTGTCTTTGTTCCAGGTACGCGCGCGCGTGCTGCAGCGGTGGTGCAGCGCCGGGCCACGCCCCCGGGCGCAGGTAGGCGCCTTGGGGCACGCCCACTCGGCGACGCCCACTCGGCTCACCGCACCGAGTCCAACCAATCCAACTGCTCTCACGCCCGGTATACTCGGTACAGTTTTGGCCGTATGTGAAATGCGGGCCAAATAATTACTTTATATTTTCTCGCGAAAATTACTTCCTAATTCTACATGTAAATTGTGGACCAAACCTCCCCAGGTGAGGAAAATAACTGATTGAGCAGGTAAAGTGCGTCAGGGGTTGCCGTCGCGCTACTGTCCAGCTTTTCCTTGTGGCTTATTGAAAATCTTCCAGACTAGTTCATATCAAAATGAAAAGCAAAGAAAGCACTAGAAGAGTGTCCAAATTTCAAGATCAGCGTTACGCAATATTAGCTGAAAATATAAAATATTAAGAAAAGCATAATTCATTCAATCAACAAATGATTCAGTTGAATCAACAGTTGAACCAACTTTATCCAAATCATATTTCTAACAAAATATGCCAGTGTTAAGTCTGGAAAATTGGGAAAAGAGTTGTGTTTTAAAACTAAAGACTATGAAAATGTTCTTCGAAAATAAAGGATCAGCTTCCACATTTACCTGGAAGGGAATGAGGAAGTCGGTGCGCAATTTACAAATGACCTTCTCCGGGTCGGTCCACAATTTACATACGGGTTAAACTCTCACTTTCCTTCTGGTCCGCAATTTACATACCCAGACAGTTTTCGTGCAGTTTCTGTACAGAAACTTCAAAATCCCAAACTGGATGTATAAAAACCAAACGTCGCGCACACACGATCTGTAGTTTATCCGCATGAACTCTGAAAGAATCGCCACGAGACGCCGAGAGTGTATTAGGTAGCAACTGAAATACCGCCGAGTACTTTCAATGGCGGTGTTTCTGTGCGTGCGTTAGGCAGTGTTATCTTTATTAAGTATTAATTAACCATGACGAGCATATAGAAGAAAAATAAGAGGGCCGGAATAGTTAGAGAGGTAGGTTATCACAATATCACGCACCTAGCCACACCTAGCGACAAAATCGGAATGGGCGATTGCCGTCGCGACGGGTAAATAAATACGTTAGTGCACGATTCTGCTGCTAGAAGCGCTTGAGTCAAACTGTAAGCTTTCTGCAGGAAAAAACATGCTCCAAGCGTTTTCATGACAAAATCGTGCAATTTGGACTGCACGTTTTTGTAAGCCGAATCTGCACGAAAACTGTACCCTGTCTACCGGGCTTCAGAGTTCTTTAAATTGTGTCCCCCGTTTTCAAACCCATTCCTTTCCACCCAAGTTTCTGGTATCATTATGTTTCGGTAATTGATTACCAATCTGGATGCTGCCATTAACATTCCTGGATGTAGGTGTCTCTGATGTCTTCTTGTGGTTTTGTGGAAGGAGAGCATACAACATTGCTAATAAAAAAATTGTGAACTTCTAATCATAATAATTTTCAAAGAAGTAATAAAACCTTTTGCGGAATATACAAAAATTACTGTACCATATAATCATTTTAGTTGTATAAGAAAAAACTCTGGAACTTCTAACAAAATCAATGCATTGGGATTGATAAACATTCGTAGAATTCACGTACAATACTTATATTACTGACTAACTTGTTTACCTCCTAAGCCGTAACTCTAAAGCACGAAAAGAACCCTCT
This sequence comes from Gryllus bimaculatus, assembly GCA_017312745.1. Classification (NCBI taxonomy): domain Eukaryota; kingdom Metazoa; phylum Arthropoda; class Insecta; order Orthoptera; family Gryllidae; genus Gryllus; species Gryllus bimaculatus. The sequence goes on from BOPP01000164.1 coordinate 2,744,578, forward strand.
CAACTGAACTACGTGAACTCTGTGAGATCAGCATGGCGAAGGGGAGGAATGTACCATTTATAGTTTAGATGTTCTTTTTCCATAAATAATTGTCTATTATTATTGAGAGCTTCTGCGATGTAAATATCACTTACAGATTCTAAAAGCAATTGAACAAGAAGACTTTTTAAGATTCATTCTGCTGTTGTTTTTCACCTCCAAGTGAAAAATCTCATTACAAAGACGATTGCACGACACTTGTCTTCACGATGCGAAGTGAAATCTCCGTGACGTCGTGATGTAACGCAGACAAATGGGGTTCGTTGGAAAGATTTTTAGGTGGTGACGTCGAAGTCACCTTGGTACCAAATGCACAACTCTCATACCCACTCGAAGAGAAGGTCGAAGCGTTTTATGATTTATTGCCCTAATGGCAAAGTTTCATTCATCCTTGATCTTTCGGTGAAAGCGTGATCGCTTCTGAAAGGAACAATTTGACGCCTCAATAGAAGTGGGAATTACTTACCTCGGCGTGTTGCTCTCTTGGAGAATCATTTATTTGTGCGTGAGATGGCCCTAGTTGTTCGGCCTTGCAGTATTTTTGGGACGGGCGCTTGCAGCATTTCTCGTGTAAGCGTGGCAAATTGCCACGTCGCTTTGCATCGTATGGAGATGAACGCGGCCACGGGGATTGGGCACTACTAAAATACTTTTTAATGGATCCGGATTTGTGCAATTTCGATTTGATTGCTCGTTTGTCTGTACGTCACATTTTTCTGACGCAAATGTTGCACTAACCGAGTTCGAATCGAAAAGAATATGTGAAGTAACATAGCCTCTGTTTAGTTCTAAACGAAATGAAACAGTCTTGTACGGATTCAGAGGAGAACGTATCCTATTCTTACAAAAACAACGTTTTAATCATGTTTACCGTTTTCTTTACTTTGCAATTGGTAGCCTTACAATTCCTGTTTAAACGGAATAACCACACCCAAAACTAGTGACAAGCTCTTCTCCGTTTCTTCTTTCATGACCCAAATATTGTTTTCCATTTCCTGCAGATTTTCCTTGGTTTCTTCTTTCCCTATTTTCGTTCATCATTGTCTTTTGTAATTTCTATGCTGCTCATTTTTGTAATTTCTTTTCCTTATTGCATACCATCTTCTTTCTCTGTCTCACCATACCCTCCCTGAGTCCATTCCCCAGTAGCACCATTATCATTACGAGTACCGCAGCCTGTCGCCGCCTCCGCCCTCTAGCGGCTGCAGGCGTTTTTGCGAGCTCCTTTGCGCTGCAGTGTCTGTGAACGTCGCTCGCTTTGTTCCCGTAATTGCACTATCTTCCCCCATTTACGCGACTTGATGGTCACGCGCATTGCAACGGAATCACCCCAGTTTAGCTCCGCTGACGCTAATGGGAACAGCGAATCGGCGAATTGTTCTCCGAAAACAGAGTGAGATAATATGTCGAAAACATTCAGGGTTGGCGTAAATAGAATGTCATAACAGATGTGTGTATAAAAAACGTCATGTCTGAGAGTAAACAATTCTGTTCATTCGTACTTGTACGAAGATCGTTCATTCACTACATCTGAAAATCATTTATGAGGCTGGCCGTTGAACAGTTGTGCGGAAACTGACTGAAGATGTGGTCCAGTGCACGTGTTTAATCAACTTTTGAATCTATTTACTTGAAGTCGTTATGTCAACCACGCTCTGTTCCAGAATGTAAACTTTCAAAACCATTTTCGAACATTTGGTCGCTGAAGGAAAACCAAAATAAATTAAAATTAGTAGTTGGCCGTAATTCTCAAAGGAACATTATAGTGAACTTGAATGTTTCATTTATTTTTTTCATTTCATTCAATGGATGATATTCCATTTTGAGATACAATGTGTCAGAAGTGTTTGCTGTTGAGAATATGGAGGATAATGTATTTTTTCCTTTGAGATTACGCTGGAAGTCTAAATAGTAAATTTTTAAGTCATGCGATTGCTTTATCTAGATTTTATATAAATTCTTATGTTCTTTCTATTCATCTAATTGTAAAGTGAATTAGAGATCGAGTAAGTTGCCTGCGTTTAATATTCAGCAGCATGAAAACGCGTGGCAGTATTCAGAACTCTATTACTGCAGGTGAAGCGTCGCCCCGCTCCCGAGCGTCGTTAGGGACAGCGCTTGCACGTCGGCAGCGCTGCAGGCGGCCGCTGGCCCAATTACCCCTCCACGCTGGGCCGCCACCGCCCACGCCCACGCCTCGCTGCGCGCGCAGCTGCCGGGCCAGCGGTCTCCCGGCGAACAGCGCTGCGCAGCGGAGCAGGCGATGGGGCTGGCTACTCCGCTTCGTAAAACATCTGACGCCGTAACACCCTTTCCTCCCGGTGGTGAGACCGCCCACATTCTAACTCTGGTAACCGGGGTTCAAATCCCGGTCGACCCATGTGGGATTTGTGGTGGACAAAGCGGATACACGGCTGGTTTTGTCAGACTGCTCCCATTGTCACTAATCCGCCATTGCTCCATAATCATTCAAATAGTAGTATGCAAATAATTGTAACATAACCTCTTATCGCCATCCCATGTAAACTATTCACCGCAGAAACAGCTAGGTACTGAGGGTCAAAATAAATGTCACCTGCCTTTGATGTTTTGTTTTCAAGTCGTTTGGTGGGAACTCAAAAATATAGATTTCCTGGTTGGTACAAGACGAAGCTGCGTCTCTCAATGGCCAAGGCATCCAAAAGCCTCGGTGCCTTTCTTTCTATTTGTATAATGTACTTAATCCTAACCAATCTTGAGTGAAGTGCATCTCATGCGAATCCACGAAGTGTGACCAGTCGTGGCATTATCAGTGACAATAAATAATAAACCAATCGCTTTCTTCGATTTTGCGTCATGAGCGATTAAAATTCTTTAGGGAGCTTTATATTCTTTTAGGGTATTGCTTTATTGTTGATGCTTTATTGGTATTCCATATATGATACAACACCATTTATTCAAATATTCTTTTCGAGAATATTTTTGCACATATGACGAGGAATTTAATCACGTCGGGAGAATGATACATCCCTTTACACTCCTGCAAATTCACTAACTTTCGATTATTTAGTGATACAATTAGTTGCTAATAACCTCCAAATTAAGAGGGTTTCCAGAAACAGAAAAGAAGCGAGGAGCGGTTGATTGCCCAGAGACTTCGTGTTGTCAGTACATTTTTTTTTTCTTTGAGGCTTAAGATTATTATTATCGTGTATATTTTTTCAAACATTGGCCATTCGTAACATTGTAATCAGCAAGAGACTGCAAGAAGCTCCGAAAGTCCAGGAAGACGTACGTAGAACGGGCGACTGTATTCCCGCCGGCCTTCCTTCCAGACGAGACTAATCCGTTGGGGCAGAGCCCTTGTTTGTGTCTCGGTTCATTGCGCGCCCGATGGCCACGCATGTCGCGCGGTGCAATGGCTCAATTACGCCCCTCGCCTGCAACACACGCGCGCGCGCACGCATTTTCTGGTGCTTCGAAGTTTTTCGTCGGCTCAGCCAAGTGCACTGTTTAATGGAATGATGTCTCAATTTATTTATATTTATGTTTCCGAGAAATGTTTCAGAGCTTCTCGTACCCTCCGGGGTTCGGCTTCGTTAGCCCTTTAGTGGTCGCGTAGATTATAGTGATTGTGAAGGAAGTGTAGTAAGTGTTTTTGGTGGTTTCGTTGATGTGTACTTTCGAAGCGCACCCTTGCCCACCCATTGTTCGTGTGGCTAAGTTGTGGTGAGCCCTTCTGAGCTTGGGAACCGATATTGTGTGAGAAGAGATGTTGGTTGTTCATACTATTTCATCCAAGCGTTTATCTACGACCAAGAACTTACTTTCTTTGAGAGTTTCATTTAGAAATGATTCCTGCATTTCTGTTATTCACTACAACTGGGAAGCAGATTGCTTCTCTCGTTAGCATTCCTGTTGTTCTTACAGGAAGAAATTTGTTTTTAAATATAATATTCAATAGCTGTTTAAAGCAAGAGATTCATTTCAAATAAGTAAATGAATAGAGGGTAAGGTTGGTATTGGTTGGCAATTTGGTTCCCACCACAGCCGCGAAGATTTCATAAGCCCTAACTTTGGGTCATGATTCCTTCAAGTCCTAATGAACCTCCCACGGACGACTAATTATGATTAGTGCAGTGATGATGGAACAGTAAGTGACCTACAATGTATTTTAAAGCTTGAAGAGTAATATTTTTGTAGTTAATTGATTGTCGTCAGTAATTTTGGGAAAGAAAGCTTTTGCTTCTCTATTTTTCAGCTGATCTCTTTAACCTGCACTTCATTTTCGAGGAATCAGTTTTTGAATTAATTACTTGAATTTGAATGTGTTTGTGAAATGAAACATGAAAGTGATTCATTTTGCTATTATATTTTTCTGAACACTCTCACGAATTAGTGTGCTAATCTACCCCATTCTAAGTCCCAAGGCATGTGCCAACCAACCCCACAAGAGGTGTTGCCACAATTTGACTTGATATTCAATGCAGCTCAAATAGTCGCGAATAAAAATAATACTACGAGGTAGCCTAACAAATGAAGCTTACATTGATACATTCAAATTGGTCAAAACTTAACCGGAGTTGCATAAAAAAGGTTCAAACTACTAACAGGTGCCAACCAGCCCCCGTCGCCACTACTTGTAAAGAACTTTTAGTGCTCTCTATGTCTCTATGTCATGGTATTGAAAATCTTGACTCTATGAAACTTTTGTCAATATATTAAAACTGCTGATATGTAAGATCTACGTACACAATGTTTGAAACAAACATTATTAAAAACGATTGCTTGGTGTTTTTTGATTCAATAAGTGTATGTTAGTTTGGACAGACGACCTCGCATGTTTTATTTTCGCACATAAACATTAGATGAATACTGAATGGGAAATACCAGGTTCGGTTCAAGTACGTCCTTAACGTCTGATAGGAGATCGTTAGAATGTCTTACGGCGCAGCGAAAAAAGGTGATTGATGCAGGCATGTGTGAAGGCCACGTGAAAGCCCTGTAATTCACAAAAGAGTATGTAAAGTCTAGTCCCACGCTCCACTGCATTCACTTTTTAACGTCCTTATTGGAATCCTGGTTGTCAATTTTATCGTAAAGACATGCAGAACCAGTCAAATGAATCCGTAGACGATGAATCACTGTGTCAGCTGAAATGGAGAGTAATGGATCAGTTGCTGCGGGTTGGGGATCTCAATTTGAATACTTGCCGAACGAATACGATATCTCGATACGTCTCCCGTTCTCCTCCTTTTTTTTTTCGTTATATTAAACATAGCATACAAAAGAAGTACTACTCTATACTTTATTTGAATGACCCTAAGTGCCTCGCATATTAATGTTTGCATGCAAAATTGGCCCTTCGGTAGCCAATATACGCTATTTACAATTGAAATTAACGATTTAGTGTCTATTAAGCTAATAATGTACGTATCTTCGAACCGTACGAGTTGTCGGAAGAAGGTCGTTCCTTCCAGCGCCATTTTGCTCGGAGGGGAGAGGAGGATCGTTTTAGCGCTATCTCTTTGATTTATCTTTGGATTCTCGCTTCGCGCCTCTAGCCTGGCCTTGCGCCGGCGTTGGCTGCCATGGCGGCGTAATGAGGTGCGAAACATGCTACTTTCTGCTTGCGATTGCGGATGCAAGGGAAGGGCGAACTAGCACGCATCGTCGTCCCTCACGATCCAGATTCATTCACCTTTCATTAATTGTTAATTGCCCAGGAAGAATACCAAAGGCCTCTCCGTCAAGGATGTGGCACATAAAAACAATTAACTTTCCTTCCTCTTCTATTCGTATTCTGCATTTTGGTTCACTCGGACGTATGCGAGAGCGGAATGTTTATTTCCGTGGCGAAAAAAGATGGCTGGTTATTAAAAATTATAGATGACTGGTTAATTGCATGTGGCTTCATCCAATTTTTACAACTATCTCTCTAAACTTGGAAACGTAGTATAACATTTAGTTTCATGATTTCAGAGCTATTAAATGCCTGAATTACATGTAAATAAGTGGTCAACTTATTCGACACCTCTTGAAAACTACTGTGACGATATGGAAGTGGTCAATATTTTCGTTTAGGAGAACCGTTACAAAATATTGTAACCTAGTTGTCTAGGAGGATGTGTCTGAGTCCACTCACTTTTGATGGTGGCTGTTGCAGCGTATCGAGGTTGGTCGTGGGTGTTCGTTAGTCATGGTTCTATTTTGAAAAATCGTAATTTTTCTTCGCTCACGACGTTTTAACCCAATGTCAGATTTCTTCTGAAGTCACGAGTCGGGTGTTTTCAAATTGCGTGGATTATCTTTCGTATCTGTATATAGCAATATGTAACTGAAATTTAAGTTAATCAACGAGTAAAGTTATTGTGGAATGTAAGAGTTCTACAAAGTGTGAGGTAACGTAAAGTAGGTTATGACCAGAACTTGCCGAAAACATTAAATCACCAGATTTGTTTTCTGTATTTCGCGAGATGTCTGGAATCTTACTTCTGTTTGCTTATACTTCTCTCTGCTTGCTCTCTCTGATTCACGACTGAGTCACCGCGTAGTTATATATGTCGCAAATATCGGATGATTTATTTCATTTTCTCAATATAATTCAACATATTGTAAAAGGTGTCTCTTATCGTCAGCTTTTAAAAAGCATCAAATCATCTTTCAGTTTTCTTATTGCTTATACGTTAAAAAATATTCTTAGCATTTCCTTATATTTCTGGATGAATTAATTTGAGATAGAACTGAAGAGATAGATAGGAAAAGAGAAGAATGATAATTGATTGTATGAAATAATGAGAACGTTGTAAACACACTGGTGTGAAAGAAACAATTGGTTGTGAAATACAAAATATTTTGAAACTTTGACTGTGGTAGGCAGATAAACGACCATAGACCATCGATAAAATATTACATTTGATTTTGTGTTATTGTAAATGTCATATGCTAACTGGAAAATCCGGCTGGGTAGAGCGCCGTAATTTTCCGTTGAGCCGGCGGAATTGGAAAACCATCTACATTTTTTTCAATCTATTCAATGTCTGTTGCAATTGGACTAAAACATATCAGGCTAATTGTAAAATCCAGTATGTTTTCTGTTCACTGTGGAGAGAATTCAACATCCGGGTACCGATAAACAACATTTGCCCCCCCCACACACACACACACACAGCCCACTAATTCACCGCCTGGAAGTTTTCCGGGGTTCGCCAATTAGACGAAACAGATCAAGAAGCACCTGCATAAGAGTGTTGCTGCGTTTCCACACACACACACACACACACACACACACACTCGCCCGCCCGAAGCGAGTCTCCTCGCCCCCTTCCCTTCCCCCTCCCTGGCGCATCAGCTGTTGCGGTTATTTTGGGGCGCGTTTATTTCGGGTGCGCGTCTCGGCCCAGGAGCGCCTGGCTGTGTGGAGGATCGCGTAGGCTGAACGTAACGTATTGAAACGGGGCTGCGAAGTACGCGAGTATTTATATACTGCAGTTTTTTGCAGGCAAGAACGTGTGGAAGGTTAGACAACAGATGTTGTTTTTAGACTTGATGAACGGCATTATATAAAAGATTTGTATAATTAAATGCGATGTTTTTTTTATTTCATGCAGTGTAAGTTGTGACGATTTTGGGTTCAAAATAAGATAGAGATATGCTTGAAGCTCAAACAATAAGAAAGAAAGCGCCGGGAATCAAATATTTATGTTTTTGTGATTTTCAGCGCATGGAACTGTCCGACTGAGTTCTGCAAATGACATTTCTATTATTGAATATTAATATATCTTCTTTACAATAGAAAATTTTCTTTTACAATCTTGAATAAAATGTCAAATAAAAAGATAAATTCGAGATTCAAAAGCAGATATTAAAATTTTTCTTAACAAATCTCAGACAGAAATTTATTTATGAATATTGGTAATCTGTTAATAATTGATCATCTTTGTAGTTGAAACACTCAGTGGAAGAACAAATAGCAGTCGATATTTTATTTCACGTTGTTTTTCTTACAATTTATTCCAGAGAAGTATTACATTCTTGGAGGAATTGTTATTCTTAAACTTAAGTCTTAAATTTCTCTAAATCGAGAAAAGAAAACCAATTGTAGTTAAATATTTATTTTATTCCAAGAAAGTGGAACGGCACGACTTCTTATTAGAGAATTGAATTCAAGGATTTCGAGGAAGAAGCTGCTGGTTCACATCATTCGCAGGATCCTCAGCCGACGTGTTAACCGAGTCTAGAGCGAGACCTTTCCTTGCATTTGCATCGTACTGCCAAGGTCGTGCGTTGGTCCGCGCCGAGACAGAGCTCGTTTGTTGCATTTGCACGTCATTGGTGTTTATATCGTGTGAAAGCGAACGGTGGAACCGAATCCCGCGAACAAAGTGTGCGTTCTGAACAGGCGCCAGCCAGGCGCGACCGATCCACTTCGCACCGGATGCTGGAACCGACTGCACCGCCGCCGGAGCCCATTCACCGGCGTTTATCGTTCGGCCGCGGTGCTAAACGCTCTCACGACCCATCGCTTTTTCTCTCGAAACCGATCGCTTGCGGTTATCTTTCCTACTTTTGTGCTAAAGAGATAAATGCTGCCACATTTATTAATACTCGTGTACGTATTGAAACCAGAACTATGTTCCAGTAATTTTTTACGGACAATGTAGTACACAAATTCGCATTAGATTCGGTCTTCACAAGAAAAACGACTCATAAAATATGGTCTTTTCACTGAAAATCGCTTTTATCATCAGCAAAGCTGTTTATACAGTAGTACATTTTTAGTTATATTATTAGTTTATTCAAATTATTGTTGCTACATAATCATAACACGAATACAAATAGTACGGTCAAGTGAATCGACCTGGTGAGATTGGCTAGGGCATCGGCTTACACATGAGTGTAAGCACGTAAACACTAAGACTGTGAGTTCAAAATCCGCGTAAAGAATGTGTACGTGACGGGGGAGAGAGTTCAAGACCTTCCTGTATTATATTTATACCCGAAACATTCCACAATATATTTACTTGACCGGCAATTCTCTGTGAGATGTGTACCCAGAACAATGGTAATAAGAATCGAGGTGGTACCAAGTGATATTATGGGCAAATATGTAAGGGTACAGGGTAGAGATAGTTCTACGCAATGTTCGGGGAGCGCAAAGACGCTGTTTTGGGCATGTCGCCAGAGAAACGATAGGTACTATGAGTGACACTAGTTGAATCACTAGGCACTAATAGATAGCAGCTAGAAAGAGGCACAAAATAAAAAGCTAGCGCAGGCTCAAGAAAATGTTTTCCTACCACGTACGGCACCGTCGTGTAGCACCTTAATTACTCTATACAAATCTGACCGATTGTGACGTCTCTTCGTTAAATTTTTATTAATAAAATAGCCTGTATTCTAAACATATTTCTCCAGCTAACAAAATATAACTATTTTCTAGATGTTCTAGTGTTCTGTGCCAGCGATTTGTGACGTTTTTATAATCATTATGTACTATTACTAATCTTTATTATCTTAATTATAAGACGTTAATCTAGCTGACGAATTCGATGTAATTGAAGTCAAATCTCAAAAGTCACTTGGTTCTCACTCAATTTTTTGATTGCTCTTTATAAGTTAAACTATAAAACACAATTTAATTCTCAGAATAAACATGGAATCAACGTTTTCAAATTTCTCTTTGCGTGACTGGTGTCTATCCCGACAGGGACAGATCTGCGTTAGAACATATTTCCTGTTTACGCCGTGGGAAGACGTTACAGACGTTTTAATGAACAAAGCGTGTGTCGTGAACATTCGCCTCACTTCTTCCTCTTGATCTTATCATTTCATTCAAATGAGCATCTTAAAATCCATATGCTTGGTTCACATTCCCAGTGCCATTAAAATATTATAATTCGAACTACAAGTGGAGGAAATTCTCAGATAGTAAGTCATAAGTATACATAGTAATACAATGCAGTAAGAATACAGGGTTACATGTAAAAAAAATTATAACTTGGGTCTCAATGGTGTAAATTAGGAATTGGTTTGCAAATTCGCGACAGTTACGCATTAAACCATTAGCGATTGAAATAATTATTTAGTATCCGCACGTATTCGTTGTCGCGCGTATTGTCGTGGTATTAAGCCTCTTCAGTCATTTGAGCCTCATGAGGCAAAATAACGTTGTAATTAAATTAAAAATCACTGTCACTGGAGCAAAATGTTGCTGCCGATTGCGTGGAAAATGGGAGAATAAAAATGCTCTTCCGATACATGTGGATACTGAAGCTTCTGTCTTGCTCGTCGCATGACGGCAGCCGTGTTGTGCGAAGTCTCACTAAGAAAATTCTAATCGGTACGCACAGTATGAGAACAGGTGGAATAACACTATGCAATATTTGCATTCATCAATTAAAATGAAAACTGTTTGATTGTTTTTGTATTTTTCCCGAGTTCGTGGATATGTAAGGAAACCATTGACGCCTCTCACATAGCGAGAGGCTGCGTAGGTTTCCATCAGTTTACGCGTGGATTGCAAAATAGTTATACAGACGTGTTTGGAGGTCCGAACGATCATTTGCGGGAGGGGCATGGTAGATTTTTTAAAATAATAAACATATTTTTTATTATATTGTGTATTCTTTATGTATTGTAGATATGATAATACATACAATATAGTGTAAATAATTACATAAGTGGAACATAAATATTTAAATCAATTTTGCCAAATAAAGGAAAGTAAAGTAAACGAAAAGTCTAGGCGTGTTTTGGTGGGAGGTTCGGGCTTCATCCCCCCCCCCCTGGTTCCGCCAGTGTACGGCGGGGTAGTGGGTTAAACCGCCGCAGCTGTGGAGGCTGAGCGTTGCCCGGAAGAGAGCGGCGGCGCCTGAGACGTGGCGCGTCTGCCACGGGCGGGCTGTTCCTGGCGCCCGCCCCGCCCCTCACCTCCTCCTCCCCTCCTCCTTCCTCCTCCTCTCCTCCTCCTCCAACGCCGCCCGCCGCCCGACCGCTTACCTCGCCGCCGCCGCCGCGTGGCCTGGCCGCGGCAGTCGGACCGCGCGCACGTCGCCGTCGTTCTGTTTGCTGTGGCGGCCGCGCGGCTGCTGTCGCTCGCGTCGGCGAGCCCCACGCAGCGCGCCTCTGGAGGAGGGCCGTGGCTTCCGCGTGTTTGGGAATACAACCGTCACTCGAGCACGGCACTACGCGTGAGCGCTCCTCTCGTGTCTTCGGCGAATCCTTCGCACAACGCAGGGAGTAGCTGCCATCCCCGCCGGCTCCTCGCTGAGACGGGTCCGTGCGGACGCCAGCCAATCCCTGCGGGACGCCTAGCGCGTCTGCTGCTGCTGTGGAGTGCGGGTGTGTGTGTGCGCGTGTGGGGGTGGGTGGTGATGCGTGGGGGGGATGGTGGCGCAGGCGACGCCGCCGCCCCCGGCGCGACCTGAGGCCCGCTGCGCCCTGCGGCCCTGCCGCCGCCGCCGCCCACCCTCTAAGCCCGGCGGCCCCGCGCGCGCGCCCATGGGGCTCTTCCTGCAGGAGTACGTCAAGAACAGGAGCGTCCCCGACCTCCGGGGGTAAGTCCACCCGGCCTCCCTAACTTCCATTTTTACTCTTTGTGAAGTCATACACCTTGTATCTTTCAAACGAATCCAATGCAATTGTTCTAGTTGGATTCTACAAATTAAGCGCTATAGATAGAGGGAGTCGAAAGACACTTAGAATTCGAAATTTCGGATTTTGATCTTTAACATTTCTAATTTTGTATACTTTAATCTCTCGAACAAGCCCGTGGTTTCTGTAATAGTCTATTCCAAGTTCTTCTTTGCAGTAAGAATTAAACCACTCACGTAACATAATCAAAACCGTCATCACGTTATGGCAGCATCAAGATTTTGTTGTGAGGTGCCAGGTAGGAATCAGCGTCGTGATCCGATAGTAAAGATTTTGTACCAAATATTAAGAAAGCTTCAAATATTCATACAAAAAGCATCCTGATCTGTCATACTTTTTATAGAAGCGATATTGAGTGAAAATGTTGTCGTAAAATGGGCTTTAGAACCCATCAGGACGACCCAAACTGCGTACTCGCGGTATCCAGAAGAGCTTCAACTTCAAATGTATTTTGAATCGTATATTTGTTGATTTTGGTTTTTCAACTTCAACAATTTTAAAACTTGTGAAATGTTTGAAGAGGGTAGCATTTCGAGAACTTCTTCAGAATAATTATTACCCAAGTGAACTTAACAATACTTGTTACAAACATGAACAGTCTTTTAGAATTCACACAGATTTCTCAATTGTCTATTTCATCAGCATTGTTATGACATTAATATTATTTTAGTTTTCAAAAATAAGTATTTTCCGAAATGTAAAATAATATACGGTACGTGGCGGAAATTGTTGTAGCTCAGCGATAAGTTTACATTCTATTAAGTTTATTAATTTCTTTAGTTAGTTCATTTCGTTATTAGAGTTAATTATATGCGTTGCAGTGACAGATTCAGATCTAAATTGCATGTATTCGCGTGTGCGTCTCTCTCGGAGCGTAGGGGGAGCAGGCCAATATTCCGTAGGTGTTCGCGCGGGCGGAGGCGGACGCGGTGGGGCAGACAGTGCCTCGAAACAGTCGAAAGACAGGGCGTCTTTCAAACGGAGGAGCTCCCCGTGCTTACTTCCCTAAAACCGTTTACTTCTCATGTGTCAGCCAGTATTACAACAGCGATCCCAGAGATCGCAGGCTCCTTCTTTGCAATCATCCGGTGCAACTTCGTGGGTTTGTGTGATACAGAATCCTTGGACCGAAGTTTCCTGCACACAATTTAGCAAAAATGACTACCTTCTGCAACCACAAATTCTACTGCAAACCTAGATGTACAATACGCATCCCCTGTGAAAGGGATGCGCTTGTAGGTCAGTTTTAGAAGAGGATAAATGGATATATGTTGTTATAATAATGCATTCAAAGCTATTGTAGATATTGGGGCGCATTAAAGAAAATGGGATTTAAACGATCTTTATCGGTTTGTGCGGAGAGAATGAATTTCTCGAGTTGTATGATTCAAAATACACTTATATTATTTAGGGAACCAATCTTGCATTGCAAAATATATTTTTTGAATAGAAACTGACTATACGATTGGTGTTTGTCCAAAGGTATGAAATATTTTTGAGTGGGTTGGACTAGAGGCAGTTTTAGCAACATCTTCCCTAAATTTATGCATATTTGGCCGTTAGCCAAGATCTGAGAAGTGGTCCTGTCATAGTGTCATAAGAGTTAGCTATTCATTATGTTACGTTAAACGTCTGCTTAAACATTGTCTCGGGGTGAGCAAGTTGACATCTGTATTAATAAGTCGTAGGCCTAGATCCATCACCCTTGAGAGTCGCGCCCACAGCCTATTTAATATATCTTGTTGACGTAAGATTTTTTTAAAAAAATTGGCTATCTATGTTGCAATATCTTGAATTTAGTGATTGAGTAACTTAATGAATTATGATGGTTATAAAAAAAATAAAATGAGATTCGTATTCAAGATTTTAAAGTTGTATCATACCTTATCCTTACAACTATGAAATTTCAAAAATCATCGTTATTTTGAATTTTGATTAGTAGTAAAAGAAGGATTTATTTTTCGTGGAGAATATATTGCAAGAACAGGAAATATCCGTGTTGACGTATGGAAAAATTACATCTGCTTAGGATGAACAATGAGAATGTCATCAGATAATTAAAAGCTTATTTCATTACTGTCGTCTGCGCTCACATGACATCGAAAATAAATTAAATGACTATAAAAATTGAAAGTGGTATCCCTTCACAACGTCAGGATGATTCACATTTGTTCATCCGATTGTACACGGAAACAATGGGCAATTTCATTCTCTCGCGCGTACAGCGTGTGCGTTTTTCCAGGCGACAGCGCGTGAATGTTAACCCGAGTGCCATCGACCACCCGCAGGTAGCAACGAGACTTTCTGCCTGCCGTCCTCCCCGCCGTCCTCCCCGCCGTCCTCCCCGCCGTCCTCCTCACCGTCCTCCCCACCGTCCTCCCCGCCGTCTTTCCTACCGTCCTCCCCTCCGTCCTCCCCGCCGTCTTTCCCTCCGTCCTCCCCTCCGTCCTCCACACCGTCCTCCCCGCCGTCCTTCTCACCGTCCTCGCCGTCCTCCCTTCCGTCCTCCCCACCGTTCTTGCCGTTCTCCCCGCCGTTCCCTTCGTCGTCCTTCTCGCCATTCGCTCCGCCGTCCTCTTCGTCCTTGCAATGCTCCTGCCGTCCTCTTCGTCGTCCTTCTCGCCGTCCACTCCGTCGTCCTCTCCACCGTCTTTGCCGTTCTCCTTCCCCTCTTCGTCGTCCTTCTGGCCGTCGTCCTCGCCGTCCGCTCCGCCGTCCTCCCCTCCGTCCTCCGCTCCGAGCCACGCGCCTACTACCGCGAGACGCCAAGGTGTCGTATGTTATTTCCATCGCGCAGAAGCCTTTACACGTTCAGTTTGCTTCTCGAGAGGAATTGCGTTTGGAAAATGTGTCAGGTGTTGGTGCCAATGTATTTTTGTGTTCCGGCTCCTACGGTGGAAATATTCATTACCCCATCCCACATTCCCGTTCGTAATCGTGACTATTAACCTATTGTCTGGGGGACTATGTGGACTAATTTGCTCAATAAATTCCTTGGAGTAATTACACATTTACCTTTATCTGAGCTCGGTATTGGGGATCGGTTTACAGCGGAGGGTTAATGAATTTCACACGAGTACGTCCGCGAGTGTTCAAGACTCCTATTCACTTAGGGAGCGCTTGTATTAATCATCCCGTTTATTATCATACTCGGGCACGCCCCTTCAATACCCTCAGCCAGTTGGACAGGTACACTGAGAAGGCGCGCGCGGCAGATTAAATCGGTGTCGAGTAACAATGTTGGCGGAGCTGGTTACCTCCGGTGAGCTCTAGATTAAGAACAGAGCATTTGCTCAGCGAATCTGAGTCGACCTGATTCCGCGGGGCGTGGTCCGCGCCCTGTCCGACCGCGGCGGCTTCCTCGTTGCCTCCGCGACGGCGCTGCTCGCGCGAAGTGCGCTCTTCGCGCGCAAGTTCCGGTATAGCGCGATAATGATATAGTAAGTGCCATTTCTGTTAAATTCACTTTTTTACCAGAAAAATGATGAATGAATGCAACCCCGAAATAAGAACCAGAGTCCAAACGCATTCCTTCAAAGTGTTACGGAGGTATTATAGATGGCAGGAGTTGTGTGTGCTAATAGGTTTAACGTATATAAACTTATATTTCAGGAAAGTATGAAAATTACACTTACATCGTTTTTTATTTCAAGCCCTCTATTATTCATTATGGCATTATTCAAGACGTTTAACTACAAATACAAATTCCATTTGCACATCCGGAAAAATGCCCTACCCAAATATTTAATATAACGTTACTGATCTAGGTTAGGTTACTCTGAAAATCAGACACGCAATGACCACGTATCATTTGATTAGGTAGTATAAGTTCGGATTTAATCTTAAATTCGAATCATAATTGTTTTAAAATGCACACTTTACTGTTAAAAAACTTCACCGTTGTTACGTCAGAACCAATTGTCAGCTATTAATTTATATTATTGGATTCGCTCCAAACACAACTTTTAAATCTGTGTGGATACAGTCTTCTATAATCAGATGGTCCCTTTACTTTTTGTGTCTTTTAAACTAAATACATTTTTAAGTAATTCTTCTTGTGTAATGAGGGGATCGAAAACTGGGATTCCATCTAACCGTCTGGCGAGTTCTTGGGCGGCGAAGGACGTCTGGTGAAAACTCTTCGCCCCTTAATTGCTGACCTTATCCGCCATTTGAGACTGGATCCCTGGCAATGGACCGTGGCGCGCCGGGCGACCTACTCCAACTGCGACCAGTGGAGGCGGAAGCAGTCGCGCGCTTCGTTGGCGAATTCCTCGCTCATTTGGGGCGCGGGGCCCAGAAATAGAAAATTAAAGTTTCAAGAAAGCTCCTGACCCTTTAAAGAGCAGTAATGCAGATGTCGTTCAACGCTCCTACCCGCTCACTCCCGGATGATCTGGCTCCCTTTCGAATGGCGTCTGAGATAAAGGTTAGGAGATAAGAGAATCGTTTAATGTGTTATTGGCGCCCAAGGAGCTCGCCTCGGATTAATCTTCAATCTAGACGGAATTAAAATCCTAGATTATTCCGCGTAGACTCTTTGACGAGTGAATTTCCCACCTAGATGATATTGCGGACATACGTCGTCTATAAGCCTTTCATGGAAGATAGTTTTGTTACAATGATTCCAAAATATTGTGTACCAAATTAATTGTATGCGATGAACGGAGATCATAAATTTATTAATTAATTTTTTTAAACGCGATGGTCAGAGTAATCACAATCTGACGTAAAAGGATTTTATCTTGTGTTTCTTTTTCGCACTTCGTGCAGGTGAAGCGGGCCTTCGCTGGAGGTGGATTGCCCTCGTGTTCAACCGGATCTTGTCACCAGCTCGCGAGCGATTTCCATACTTAATCTGCGCCTGTTGGGCCGAGACCAAAAGCGCTTATATAACTCTACTAAACTATTCTCCGGAGATCCCCCATGACATTGCAAATCCATCCTCTTAGAAGACATATCCCCAGATTGCGGTAATGTTATACTTCGCTGTGTGGTTTTCTTACAAGTATATACGAGCCCCTGCGCGAATCCAAGTTGAAATCATTCTTGTCAGTGACATACTGTCGTACGCAGTATTTTATTATCGTCCCTTCAAAATATGAGTAATAGCAAAAATATTATTTTTGGCAGTGGATTCTGTATTTTGTGAGCTTTGGCATGCGTCCGTTGTGTTTGTCTACTGAAACACGTCATAAGGCCTTCTAAACTGTTTAAGTTTTAAAATTATTTCCAACATCATTTGACGGGATCCATTTTAGTAGTTACACCTGATCGCCGGGTGAACTATTGGAAGATAAAAATATTTATATTTGAAAAGGCCATGAAGTGCAAAGAGAAAATAGTACAAAGATAAGAAAAAACCCACAGAATGTATGGAAGGCAGGAAAATGGCAGGAAGGCAGGAGAAATGGCAGGAAAACAGAAATATTTTGAAGTAAAATAAGATATCTGACCGTGTGCCATTGTTAAAATATCTCCGTGGAAGGTACTATCATAGACATGAACAAAATATAATAAAATTGTTTTATTTTTTGCTGATATGTTATAGCTTGAACTGCCTTCGATACAGATCTTAATATACACTGCATAACGTACCTGGATCGAGATGATCTTGGTTATGATGGAATTATAAAAACATTTGATTGATGCTGCATTTTCTCTAATGGAGGGGATTATGAAAAGGAATTATGAGAGCGAAATATGAAAGGACAAACCTGTTGACATCTAGTTAATTAGTAAATATGTCAATCTAAGTCAAAACAATTGGATAAAAAGATTATGTATTCAGCACGGGCGTTAACTGGTTCTACTGATCTTGGGCGACAAAAATCCATCGAGTTTTTTCGTCGCCGCTTGATCATTAGAACCATTACAATGTCCTAGGCGCATAAATAACTATTATAAATTAACAATTTACTAAATGCGTCTAAAAATTACGTGTGAAAGTATCGCCAAAATTAAGCTTGATATGATATGGTATAAGACGCTTGTTCCTCAGTAACCATTCATCACTTCAAGTCCCTAAAAACTACAAGGAAACTTCATTTTTTGTTTCCTCTATACAGTTATATTTTGTATTTCAAGTTGCTTTCTTGAACCGCGTCTTCAAATTGCCAATACAATTGCTCCGGGCGAAAGAATCTTCATTGAACGAAGTCTATTATAAATCCCGAACCTATTATCCTGAAAAAAGGGGGGGAGATTAGAAAAATTGATTTGTAGAGAGGCGACAGTTGTCGTCAAAAAAGTTGTAACCCTCCCTTTTCTTGATTGTTGGGTTTCCTCACATAAAGTGGTCTGAGTGAGGAATGTAAGAAACTACATTGGTAAACGAACATTACCCGCCTATTTTTCAACTGTTTTAATTTCGCCACGCGTCGCTCGGATGCTTAGACGTACCAATGGAGGAGGAATGCTGTGTCGCTAAATTTGCATTTTGAGGGGTACAACGATTTTACCAGCAGGTATTCATTCTCCACTTGTCCTAGGCGTGGAAGGGTCTTTGGAGGAGGCCGCGAGTGTGACTAGTGAGCGTTGCCTCATGCGCCCACTGTGTGGGGCGTGGGCGTGGGCGGGCGCCTGACCTGGTTGGCGGCCGCGCGCGTAACATGCATTATGTCGCGCGGGGTGAGGCGTGGCGTGGGCGGGCCGGTGGAACGCATTTCGCACGCGGAGGAGAGTTTTTTCACTTGGTGGTCCGGAGCGATTTTGGGCATCACTCGTCACCGCACGACTTTCGAAGCGGGCTTACGCTTTTTGTGCCGAGCAGGAAGAGTTCCTCTTGTGCTCCTTGACATGTTGTGACCGGCTGAGAGGGCTGAAGACAACAGCTGTTGCCACTGCCGTGTCACTGACCGAAAGGTCCTCGGTTCGTGTCCCAGCGATGGTGGATTTTCTACTCTGCGTAGCTGAGTCCAATTTAACCGCTGTCTAGGAGGATTCCATCGACCGGCTGTTCGGATCTGTAGTTTTCCGCGGTTTCTCCGGTCACCTGGCGAATGCGGGAGCACTCCAATAACAAACGGGTCATGGAGGCGCGCGATCTTTCCTTCTTCTTCTTCTTCTTCTTCTTCTTCTTCTTCTTCTTTCTTGTCCCTTCCTCGTGTCTTATCCATAATGTTTGTCCAGCCTAAGGCGCCATCGCCTGAGATATAACATTCACTACGTTTTCGGGACCAATCATCGCTGTGGACACGCTGTGGATCAACAAATCTTAAACATTGTAAGAGAATTGTGTAGAGTTTGCTGTGAACAAGATTTGAGCAGGCTCTTTTAGATGGCGAAGAATCGGAGGTGGGTCGCGGCCCGCTCCTGACCGGGCTGGGGGAGGGGAGAGGGCGTGGGCGGAAGTGGGGCGCGTGCGGGCACGACCCCAGCGCCGCGAGGCCAGTCCTACCACCTCTGCACCCCGCCCCCTCCGCCCTAGCCGCTCGCTCTTCCGCGAAAACAGGCGACTCCGCCCGCGTTCCCAGGGCAGTTGATGTTACATGGTAAACAGGAGAGGCTGCATCTGAAAGAAAACGAAAGGAAATCACTCTGCCTTTTTGAAGTCATTCCTTATCGATATGCTTGAAGAATCGAAAGAGAATATGTTTATTACATTTTTGGTCCTAGAAATGCAGAGAATATATCGCACATAAAATTGTGTGGAAAAAGAAGAAATGAAACTCATTTTCACTTGTGGTTTTGTGAGTTTTTATGAAATTGCTTCCCCGGATCAGCGGTAAATTATTGATGTTTTGTGACATATTCTCAATTGCACTGAGTAGTATCAGCAGGTGTCACGAAAATGATACGTGCTGCACGTTCAGTTGTTTATAGATGCATCCCCGAATCTGCGAAATATTGTTCTAAATAAACGTCAAAAAACACTTCCGTCGATGGTCAACAGTATCTACTCGTCGAAACTCTCTCTTTGAAAGTTCTGTCAACCTTAATATTAGACTCCTATTTTCCTACATATAATCATGTCATTGAGCCGTGTCCAGTGATAGAGAAATGTGATTGTCTAATAAATGAGTGACACAGTGAAATTAGCACTGGGGTGTAACTCATGACTGGAACCTCTTATGCAAGATCTTGATATTCTCTATCATTCTGACATGTTGACGGTGGCTCTTTACTGTCACTCAGAAGTAATGTCACTGGACCCCGCATCACATATGCGCCAGTAGAAAACTTGGCTCGGAGAATGAGCCACATACCTGTGCGTTAGCGGCGAAATATGTTAGTTGGTAGTATTGGGTAAATGGGAGTCAATCTGATAGAATGCTCTTCCCATTTACGTGTTAATGGGAATAATTTATTTATTAATTCCAATATTTTTTTATATTCGAAATTTTTATAAGGCTATTTGGATGATCATTCTTGCCAAACAAATGGAGTTACGAATTACGAAGTACTAAGAAAATTAGTTATGTCATGCTTCATCATGCCCATTGTTTAGCATCCTTCGTGACTCCTTTCAGCGAAGTATCGAAAACATTGTTCATCCCGTAGCAGACAAGAAAGTGAGAAGTACCATTTGCTTATGCACGAATTTTCCTCTGTTAGAGAACAAAGAAACAGTTTCTTTTGGTTTAGCATTTGCCGCTTCAGCTTGATCCCTCACGTCCTATGCCTTGTGAATTCGATCGTGACCGAAAACCACGCCTTCCACGCGTATAAGGTATCGACCTAGTTAGAATCCTTTATGGCGGCCAACACCTTCGTCTCACTTGAGAACTCTGAGTGCATTTACCCATAGGCCGTTGCGCAGCGTCGGATGATATTTATTTTTGTGCCGAGCTGCTCTTCGCCCCCATCTTTCGCCACGCATGCGTAGGGGGGGGGGTGCGGTTTCGAAGGGAAAACAGAGGACTGGGAAAGGGCGAAATGCGCACGTGTTTTTATCTCTTAAGACTGTCGTGTGTATCCTTAGCGATACACACGTAAATTTTGCTCCAGGCCATGTGTATATTTTTTATACACACGAATGGACATTTCATTACTCACGTGTATTGTCCGGCAACACAGATACAAGCAAACCAATTGGTAGAATTATGTATCAGGGCTCTCGGAACAGAAAAGTGTCATTAATCTGAATTTGGCTGTCCTGATATTATTTTAATTCCATTGTTGATATGTGCATGCTGTCAATAACAACGGCAAAATTATGTACACTATAACCTCTAGGGTAAAATGCCCTTGTAGTCCAAGTGAATGTCTGCTATTACAGGTTTACTGTAAAATGTGCTTACATTTTAATAAATTTATAATTTTTGGTAATGATATAAGATTTTAAAGACATTTTCTATTTACATTAATGTCAAAATTACGGCAAATTACAAGTTATAGTTTTGCTAATCTGTAGTTGTAGATGGACTAAACAAAATATCCATTTAAAAGTTTTAAAACAAATGTTAAAACCTACACAAAATTACACACGATTCCTAAAAATTGAAAAATGCATTAGAGAAAAAAAACTATTAGAGTATTCCCAGAGGGCATGAAGTTGTATTCGGACGAAACATTCAACTTTTAAGACGTCTTAAAATTATGACAAGTTACTTATTTTTTTATTGTCTAATTCTTTGAAGTTACTAAAATATACTTTATTAAAAATAAATGTTTTTTGCTTTCAAGCACTACTTTGCCTGCCTTGTCTCGCCTGTGGGCTGGAGCGCAGGCCCGCCATGAGACTTTCTCTCCCTGGCCGCAGTCCAACGCGCCTGTTTGTCGTCGGGGTTTATGTGGATCTCTTTGTGCCGCACTCCACGTTGCTTGTGTGAGCTGGTTAATGCTTGCAGATACACAGTCGCCGGGACGATAAAGATCGTGCGTCGCGTGTGAATATGGAGTGATGAAATAGAACTATGAAGGTATGCGAGTTGGAAAAAAAGTCAGGGTGAAAATAAGGACCCAGTGGGTATTTTCGAGTTTTATTGAGGGATATAGCTTTTTAAATTTTTTTTTCACTTAAAATATTAACTTTCATCATTCAAAAAGTCAAATTCAAGTTTTCAAACTTGTACAATCATGACTGATAACATTAATATTCGTTGATATTATAAAGTAACCAAACTGAGACATATAATAAAGATACACAACAAGTTTAAATTTTACTGTAAATTTATTTTGTTCTCCATTTGTCTTCGTTTTTTATTGATTGATGATGTTTTCGGGCATGTGAACTGCTTTGTTCATTCGACTCGTTAGTGTAGTGAATAGTATATCTTGTGAGAAGGCAGTATTCTTCCCCTCTCGATGATGGTATCTGACACGTTGACTTGCGGTGGTTTCCCTCACCAGGTATATTTACTATGCGGAGAACCGCCTGAGCCAGCATATGCTCTGATCTCCACTCAAGGGGACACGTCTCTAGGGCATTGAGCGCTTGGAGTAATCCTCCTTGAAATATTTTTTCTCGTATTGTCAGTCATCATCAGTAGTGGTCAGTGATTGCCTTGCTTCTGCCAGCGGCCGATTTACAAAATCATTAAAACATTGCAATGTTTCTGAATTGTGTACATGCCCCAATTTCATGGGACAAATAATGAAATACATTCATTTTACTCAATTATGACATTAAACGCTTGTCTCGACATGTTGCCTCCTTTCAATTGGGCTTTTTTTTACATTTTGCAAATTCAACAGTGTATACAATTCGCCACAAGCCGTGCTGAAAGGTTTGAAAAAGACGGCTGGCAGCAAAACGTCTTTCTGTCTTTCGTTGTCTCTCAGCCCGCGTGTCTCTCTGCACATCTACCTCTCTGTCAGTACGTAATCACTCGTACGTTAAACGCCCATGTTTTCGAGGTTTCGAGTTCTGGGGCTACCCGCTCGCTGCCGCATAGAAGCGCGCTGGCGGGGCTGCGC
>BOPP01000164.1:2771229-2832107 GCA_017312745.1 Gryllus bimaculatus
CTATTTAATTCTTCGAACTGTCGCGGGTGGGGGGGAGGGGTGCCTCTTTCGCTTCTTGTTTTTAAATTCTTGGTTCGCCTTCTTGAGTCTTCGCTATCTCCGTTGCCCAAGAGCGTTAACTGTTTTGCAATCGTGTGGGACTCAGATGAACTCGTAGAAGTGCGATTTGAATGTTGTTTGTGAGTGCGTGATGCAATGCGTCACTTGTCAATACTCCACGCTACTTCTGTCAGAGCAGTGACGTTTAGTGCCACTATCCCTGTTCTATCTTTCAAAACTATCGGCAATTCTAAAAAGAAAATTCTAAATTCCGAAAAGTTGACCGCAGGATGCAGCAGGGGGATGCCGATTTCGAGAGGTAGGAAAACGGCTTAGCAAAAGTTGTGTTGTCTAGCGTCAGCAGTACGCTCTGAAGAAGGCCATTATACGCTGGCCGAAAGGTTAGCCAATATGTGCGGCTCGTCCCAGAGAGCCTAGACAACACAAACTCCGGCCACGGAAACCTACGCAACCTTAGCAAAAATTGTCCTCGAGATGTACCCGTTCCACGCCCGGGGCGGCGCCTCTAGCTTCCGAAACCGGGGGCGGGGGCGGCGGCTTCCGCGGACTGCGCATGCGCGCGGCGCCGCTCGTTAGCGCTGACGCTGAGGCGCGCCCGCCGCCTAATGGGTTTTTTGAGAGGCGGATTGACGGCGGGAGCGCCGTGCGGTCGCCGCAGTTTGGCTCCAGCGCGCGCGAACGCTGTGCAAATAGAGCCAAAAAACGTCCGGCGTCACTACTTAGGAAGTGTAATGTTTCAGGAGAATCTCCAGTATTAATTTCTTGCTTGCGACGTGAGTAGAAGAGCGTCGTAAATCAATCACGTTCTGATAACTTAACAATGTTTTTATTCGATACGCTTTACAGGAGATTATCGAGGCCACAGAGAATCCTGGTTAATTATAACGCTAAATTAATGGAGGTTGATGATGAAAAAACTATTAAGTAACTCTCATCGGATTTTTAGTGACGTTTCGTAAGTAGAATCATATGATACCGTATACCGATCTTCCCGTAAATATGTGCAAAGGATTCTACGGACTTAAAAACTTCGCCTCTAACTATTTTCTTTTGAAGAGTTTATTTCTATTTTTTTCAATGCAATAACTCTTATTTTGTTGTACTTGGGAGTTGAACGTTTCTAGTTCTATTTCTAATGTAATTGGCATTCGTGGTGTCCTATGTTGAGAAATTTTGCTCGTTTATTTTACCACACATTTTCTCTTTGGTATTTTGTGAAAAACAATTTCACTTGCGTCGAGCGTTCATCAAATACGACCTGAGTGCAAATTCGCTTCGTTTTAGTCGATTCCAATAGCGAAGCATTTGCCATCGATTGATTGTTTGCGATTCGACGCTCGTCAACTACTGAGGTACCGTAAGTGTAGTGCATATTCTGATCGGAAGGTGGCGGTGGTCTTCCCCCAGTGTGTGTGATTTTCTGTGCCAATCTACTGTCGTCTAGTGGGGTTTTCCCTTCCAGGTATTTCTCACAGCGGAACACCACCTTAGCCGCTACAAGCTTTAAGCAGTTTGTGTTTGTGTGTGTGTAAGGAGTCAGGGTAGCACAAGGTGAAGGTAGAAATAATCGCGGATGATCCTTGGCCCGATTGTTAGGGCACTGCTCCGGCATTCACCTGGTGTTGATCAGAAAAGAACATGGAAAACTACCGATCAGTGCAGCTGGCCGCTAGAAGCCTCCTCCAATCAGCGACTGAATCTGCCGTCGGATGCTCCATTGAGAAAATGAACTGTCCGCGCGGCGCCGCGGTCGTACAATGGAGCGGGGCGGGGCCAGTCGCCGTCCGCCCCTCCCACGACTTCGCTGGCCTCTGACGTCAGCGCGCCCCGCGGCGGCGGCGCGACTCTTCGGCTCGTAAAAATGGTCGTGAGTCCCCCACCCACCAGCCCCGCGCTCACGCCGGGCTACCGACGCTGGCACATAGCACCCACTGTCGGCAACGGGAGATATTGCGAATTTGTCAACATTTACCGAAGGATTTAAACAGTGCTGCACGATTTTCCCGTCAAATAATTAAAATTTATCATCGGTGATTTGATAGCCGAATAGTGAAAATTAATTTAGGAGTCTGTTTAATTAGCAATAACTGTTAGTATGAACAAACCTAACATTTATTTGTAGAGATCGAAAGGAAAGGCAATGAACGATATTAATTAATTAATGGAATAATTGATATTTATTGGTTCTTGAATTTTCGGTGTCTCACTTATTATACTTCGTGTTGCTTTCTCCCTCGAAAGAAAAGCATTAAAATTCCCACTTATGTAACTTAGCTTAACGACTGTGTTTAGATTGTTAAGAAGGACGTTTCGGGGAATGATGCGTTTATGTTTCATGTGGTTAAAAGCATGGAAATACTGTGACCGTATCCAATGCCCAAAAACTAAGAGCACTTGCGGGTTTTGCAGAGGAAGATAATTTTTAGATACCATATTCACCAAAATGAAAATGCTGAAGTCACGATATAATAGAGGAAACTAATGGTGCAACAACAGGACAGACATGTACGTACATTTTTGTATTAGAAGCAGTTACGTAATATTTATAATACTGATATTTTTGTGCATATTCACACTTTTCAGCCATCACTTTTTGAACTCATTTATTTCCAATTGTAGAGAATCTATAATTACACATTACGTATGACATGCGAACCTTCTATAACATCGGCAGCCAAAATCAGTTGCTATTTATTACCCATCTACGAAATAAAACAAATATGATTAAATTAAAATTGTAACAGTATTGGCAGGACATTATACTGGCAAGAAAGAATAACTTCCGCTATTTTGCGTCCATTATGTAAATCCCAAGTATTTAAGAAATACGAATTTGCAGAAGGATATATGAAATGACTTACGTTTTCCGTAATAAATACCCACATAACATGGATTATGACAACACAACGTGTCCTATATGTTATTTTCTACATATAGGAAGACGGTTTGATGCTGTCCGAATCCAAACTCTGTAGTTTTAACAGAATGTTAAAATCCCAAAATAAAAATAAAACGCTGACTAATTGTATGTTAAAATTGAAGACATTTTCCCCAAAATATTTTTATTGGAAATGTAGCATCATTAAATTTTAATCAACAATTTATTTACGTAAACATTTTTTTGATGAAATGAAATATTTTTGTAGAACAATCGAAGAATTGCCCTGCAAATCGGAGTGTATTTGCCAGCAACGCATGCGCAAATACGCCTTCGTGCGCGGGCAGGGCTGCCGTGACGCGCGTTGTGGGTGGCCAGCTATCGGGCGCACGCCGCGAGCGGCCTTTCGCCTCAGTCTCGACTTCGACTAATCGACGTTTCGCGTCGGGCTCCGCCGACCGCCCCTGCCCCTACCCCTACCCCTGTCTCGGCCGTTTACCTTTTGTTCTCCGAAATCAGGTATCCGGCGTCGCCGGGAAATTTATGGTTTTTGAGGGCCGGGTCTTTCGCAAGACGCAGCTCTTATTAAAGACGTAACGTTTCTTCTGTCGTGACCGATCGATTAGTGAACTTTGCTATCGGTTCGCATTCTTGGAATTTAGGTAAGCTGATAAGCTCTGCGTAAGGAAGCAGGATTGTCTTCAGCAGCATAAGGAGGTTATGATTGGTGTCTTCGTTCTCTGCACTATTTCTGTCCGTCTTTATTAGTTGCAGTACTTTATTAGTTTTATTTTATATTCTTTCTGGATTTTCCGCTGGTAGACGTGCAAGCGATATCTCATTTTAATATGAAGATCGTGTTGCGTAATTCAGTGAAATGTAACTAATGAAATTGGTCTTTGTTATCACTTGCTTATTGCGTTTTTAATGAAAATGTTACCAATCCAGTCGAAGTTGAATTAAAGCCAATATTGTTTTTGTACAGACTGTTAGTATTTCCTCATTTAACATTTAAGATAATTAACACTGAAAGTATATTTAATTATTTGAATCACAGATTGAAATAGCAATTCTGTATAAATTGGAGCCACTCGGGGTGTATAGCGTTGAGATCGCTCGCATTCTACGCTTGGAGCCAATATTTGATCCAAGTGGAAACTGTAATAATCTAAGTTGGTTCGCAGCAAGTTTTGTCGGGGTTCTCCCGTTTCCACTGTATCTCATTCCATCCCTTCTCCACTATGTTCATTACTTTATCATCCTCGTGATACATTGCCTAGTCACCGTCGCTTCGTATAAACACAAACACCTTGCCGGAGAGGAATGCAGCCATATTGATATTTCTGACTTCGGAACTACGACCGTAGTCGGACAGGCTATGCCATATGATGAATAAATCCTATGCACACTAATCAGATAACCTGCGTGGGTGCATACATCAATCATGCTGCCCTCTTTAGGGCACGTGAGGTATTTGGTACAGGTCGGTATGGGGGTGGGGAGCTGCTAATTTTTGTTATCCTTCCAAACTAATTAAAAACTATCAAAAACATGTATATTGTGAAATGTTAAATATTAAAAACAACGGAGACGCCTTTGCAAGCAGACGCCTTTGCAAACCTTTGCAAGCCTTTGCAAGCACATTCAATAATAAGAGAAGAACATAGAAGAAGAGAGCATAGACTTCCGCAGCCGGAGTCAGCAACTATATGGCTGTTCGGGAAACGC
Organism: Gryllus bimaculatus; assembly: GCA_017312745.1. Lineage (NCBI taxonomy): Eukaryota > Metazoa > Arthropoda > Insecta > Orthoptera > Gryllidae > Gryllus > Gryllus bimaculatus. The sequence goes on from BOPP01000164.1 coordinate 2,775,896, forward strand.
CGCGTCTTAGGCACAGATGCCATTCAGAATCAAGAATGTAGAGAGCACGAACTCTGACGAAGGATCTAGAGAAAATACTAATGTAAAATGTACAAATCAAACAATTGAAAATAATTGACTTTTTTAGGAGACAAACATAGATATTAAAGTTTTCAATTCATACCGTTAATGAATGTTACTGTATATCTGTGTTCATAAAATCATTATGAAAAAATTATATTTAATTTTGACATCATCGGATGTAGTGAACCGAACATGTTAGTTCCCAGAAGTTCACTATAACCGGAGACGCCCGTAGTTACCTGGAAGGAGTAGGAGGGCGTTGCCATCCAAAGCGTACGTCTCGCATTATCGTGCTCCGCAGCTGCCGCTCTGGCTGCCTAATAGAGACGCGTTATTCCCGAGGAGACGCGTTATCCATCTCGCGGGGCGGAGGCTGCGACGGGTTCAATTGGGCGCGCGCAGGGGCGGCGGGGCGCGAACCCTGGACCCGCTGTCACCAAGTCGCGCTTCGCTCTGCGCCAATTGACCTTCTTCGCGTTTGCCTGCCGCGCGCCCCGTTCGTCCGCTCGTAAATTTGCGTTATGTAAACGGAATACGGCCCTAGGATAATTCAGTGCTACTTGAACATGTCATCCGCGTACCCTCCTCTTGATTCTTGCTTTTTCATCTGTACGAAGGAGTTTGTGAAGTCAACACTCTCTACAACGATCAGTTATGCAGTTCATGCTGTAAATTATTGCATTGTTATCTCGTCGAAAACAATTTTCTCAAAATAGTTTGTGTTTGAAGGATTGTGTGTCATTCAACGTTTATGTATTTAAATTTCGACTACAATAAAGGCTACTCTTCGCTGTGAAGATATAGTAGATGTGCTGGAACCCCTTTTCACCGCAATACAGACCACGGATTTAGAACATCATACCTTCGCCAAAAGATGCAGTGTATCCACCAGAAATCGCACCTCTCAGAAAGTTCATTTTGATATATCGATTAAGAACGAGTGGAGGTACGAGTCGTTTTGTCCGATCAATGTAACGGTAACTCCGTACTTCTCGGTTCTATGTGTATAAATATGCGTTACCAGTTAGCAAACCTTGCTGGAATGCTGAAAAAAATTCTTATTCCGCATACGTCAGTACATATTTCTCGTTTCAGATGTTTAATATTTTTTCTTCGTTTGTGCCCATATGCTTTTAAAGATGCGCTTCCTGAATGCTTTTTATTTACATTCAATGTACACATACACACGCGAGGCATCGTACTCAAACGTGTACTCAGACAGACCTACTTTCGTTAGCAGGTTGATCTCTTGACTTTTCAGATATCGAATGGCCATGTTGGCATCTAGCAGGATACCGCACGGCACGGGCAACTACTCGCAGTTTTTGCTCATTCGCTCAGCAGCGCTCAGTGGGCTCAAATCGCAGTGGGCGTGAAAGAAAATTCGAAATCCGTGGTACACCATTTTTTATCACGTATTTTATACGAAAAAAGCTAACCAAACACAGCATTAAAGTTTAAAAAAACAACATGTCATTTGAATGGGAAGATGAATCTTACTTAAAAATGCTGCACATTGTTTGGGTCTCCAAGTGCCAAGCTGAGAATTTATACGAAAAAGTTTCCATTTGAACGCTATGTCCATTTATTGAAATGTCCCCCAAAATATAAATTAAATAGTATGTAATGAGATCTCAAAAAATATGTATTTTTACCAAATTTTAATACAACGCTTTGAAACCAATTTAGGTCCGTAGTTTCCGATTTTCGAAAGGGAAAATATACAATTATGTTACTAAATAAAGGTTCGACATACAAGTTAAGTAATGGATCAAAATGTACTGTAAATAGAATTTTAGAAATTTCTAGTGCCTGTTATATTCCACGAAATTAATAATAGAAAAAATAATTAAATATGTGGGCTTCAACTTTCCCGAAGAATACGAAGAGAAGATCCTCTTCACACCAGATAGTCACTATCAAAACTCCATCAAGAAGATTTTTTTTTTTTTTTTCAGAATAAAAATAATGCTGTTCAGACACGCATTACTGTGCTCTTCAGTCTGCAATTTCCATTTTTTTTTTATTATTACTTGAGATCTTAAATTCAAAATAATTCTGGGACTCCGCTTTGGCATTTTATGCGAATTGTCCTCCGGTGAGAAATGCAGCGCCGCGCTTGAGCCCACTGCGCGTGGAAGCGCGGCGGTGTCCCCGCCTGACACTTGACCGCGAGGAACTGCAGCTCCTTTGGGCCGGGCGGCGCGGCGCGCGCGTCATTCCGGCGTTATGACTACTCCATTTCCAATTAATGTCGGCGCCGTGACCTCCATACGCGGAAGCTCAGTTAACACGGACGCTGCGCCTTTTTATCGCCACTTCGCGCCACCGGCGGCTGAAAACCGTTACGCGCGGCCTTACCCGACTACACCGTCCGCGTAATATTTTTATGAATTAAAGAACATCAATTAGAATTGGTAAGGTGTTTTTATATTTTTTATGCTATAAAATATACATTTTATTGGTTCTTGGGATGAATAAGGATAGATGATTTTGAGAGTGCATGAGGATATTCTGGTGAAAAATCAAGTTCTGAGAAACTCAGAAGTTAAATAACAGAGTCCAATTCTAAAACATTTAAGATCCAGTAGATTTTGGTAAGCCCTGCTTGTGTGAGGAATTTAATGATATTTCCAATAATCAGTTCAGTTATGAAAAATAATATTGGTTCTAATCATGTCGATCATGTCTGAACAACATTTTTTTCTGAAAATATATAAATCTTCTTGATGGAGTTTTGATAGCTACTATCTCGTGTGAAGAGGTGCTTCTCTTCGTGTTCCTGGGGGAATGCTTGAAGCAAAATACATAGCGTGCGAAGAATGTTTTAGACCTGTTAAAAACTATTAACCGTAGTTGCTAGGGTTAAAAATCATAAGCAGTTGCAGTCATTTTCCTCTACTGCATTTCATCGACTGGAGACAGTCGTTAACACTTGCTGCGTACACGCCTGACCGCTGCAAAGATGACTGGGCCACCCGCTAAAGGACGTGCGAGTTGAGAACGGAACTCCAAACAGCGAAAAAGGCTCAATCCTGAAAAGGCATCATTAATATATATTTCAAATGTCTTATTCAGATTCATTTTTTCGATGCTATTGAAGAAGCAAAAGAACAGCTATATTTATATATATAAATATATATATATATATATATATATATTCGATGAACAGTAATTTTTCTGATGGATAAAATTCCTCCTAATAGGACTTATAAACATTATGCCAAATTTTAGAGTATTTCGAACTCGAAATCGCTTGACTTATATTAGTTTGCCCCCAATGATGCTAATACAGATACTGTGTGTATCTAACAGGAAGTCAAAATAATTTTTAAAAAAACACGTGTTTATTTTGAAATAAATCAATAGATGAGAGCAGTGGTGTACCCAGGGTGGAGGTGAAGGGCTCTTGGGGCTTCATCCTTCACCCCTCTCCGAAGGCAATGGAACATATTCAAAAATATCGCTTATACAATATTAATGAAAGTATTCCAGTATATCCATTGTTAGCGTTATAAGTATTAATTATAAGTCAACATCAACAAATAAAACTATATTTTATACTCAACATAAATGAAAACTTCTTAAGAAAACATGAAGTCAGCAGGACACCAAACCTGTTCCCTGAGAATAACAATTCTGGATGCGCCTGTGGATGAGCAAATGCGGAGAAATTGGCTGCTTCCGAGAAGAGCCGACGCGCGTAGAGGCAAAGCGGCGCGGGGCTCTGCGCTCGTGACTGCGCTGGCCGCGTTCCCGCTCTGCCATCTGCCGCCCGCGCCGCCTCCCACACACGAAGTACAGCGCCTACCCTGCCCCGCGCCCTGTGCCCCGCGGCCCGCGCGCGTATTAATAGCGCGAAAGCTGCCATCCGCCAATTGGAGCGGCATCGTACACGCACGTGATTTTAAAAAGTTGCGTTATTTTTCTTTCCTCCTTCGGGCTGTCCGCATCCGTACATGTAAATTGCTTTGTATTGCCTTGTCTCATCAGTTTACTTTTTCAGACAGAACAAGTATCACACAGGCCGCCCTTTTGTGATTTTCTTCTTCGTGTTGTGCCGTCTAGTGTCTTCTTCTGTTGTGTCTTCGAAGGTGTGCGCAGTCTAAAACAACAGGGGAGGGGCAAATACTACTATATTTTGGCCACTATGGCCTATTTGGCCTATGGCCACTATTTGGCCACTATGGGCTTCCCTTTCCTTTAAATAGTTTTGCTTACAAATGATATATTTTCCTAGTAAATAAGTAAAATGCAAGAAGAATGAAATTTAAAAAAAATCATAATACAATTAATAAATTAAATTGATTTTCCTTACAACTATACATAATTCCCTGTAATTCCGATAGCGTCTTTCTCAAACGTAAAATGTATGAATTTCCAAAAATATTAGCTTAAACAAGGGAACATTAGGAATTGAAAATATGTACGGAAATAAAATGATATATATTCTAGAAATACGAACCCCTATTCGAATTTTTCGCGGAAGTCCTCGCCTTCTGAAAGTCTCGCCCTCCCTCCCCCTGGCCCAACTTTGGTCGTCTTAAGTCAGTGACTACATGCAGATAGTGATCGGTTGTACTGAAGGAAGTTTTCGTAATTTCATTTAATCAAGTGGCCTACAAGCAAATGGAAGCTATGGAGAGACTCTGAAGTCCCGGCGAACAGAAAAGAGTAACTTACGGCCTCGCAACTACACTGATTTTCTGAGCTGCTTCAAAGTTACATCGGCTGCGTCCCACATGAGGTCCCGTACGTTCGTTGCCCGGCAGCGACTGCACATCAACTTTTTCGCAAAGGCGATCCGCGTGTTTACGCAGCGTTTTGAAACGTGACCTACAGAGGCAAGGTCGTTAATAGAACCCAACCGATTTCGCAACGTAAACGGCTCTCTGTTCTGTGACTGCCTGCGGTGCATTGCGTCTGGCCCTAGCGTGCGTCACGCTGTGAATGTCAAGTGGCGAAACCGCCCCCGTCCGTGATATGCTGAGCCGTCTTCAATCACAATTTCGTCCTCAATGGGAATAATCAAGCGAAGTGATTTTAGTTTCACTTTATTTTGATAGGTTGCACACGCTTTTACTACTTTTTACTTTCTGGCATGCGGTTTACGTAGTATAAGGAAGATATTGTAATGCTCCTGCAAAAACTGTGTTTTTGCAACAGAAATAACTCGTTTTGTGATGTCTTTTATATCGAAATAGTATATAATTATTGTTCCTATAGATCAAGAGCCATTTCTCAAAACTTACCCAGCTCAGCAAGTTTCACAAAATTATGTAGACCTTTTAAAAACTTGAACCAAAACTGATTTATTCGATATGTTTAATAAAATAATTACGATTTGGGATTCGCTGTCATTACTGAATCTATTTTTAACTGTTTTAGTTTCGATTTGAAGTCTTGGTTTTAAAAAAATCAAAGTTTTCCGGAACAGTCGATGAATTGCGATATCGAACTCAAAATGCGGAAATAATTCGAATTCCCGCAGCCGAAGCCGTGTGACGGCGAGTGGTGCCAGTCGCCCAACTGGGTCGCTGAGAAGTTGGCCGCTCAACGGACGCAGATGGTATCTTGAGTCGTCAATAACGCGGGACAGACGGTTGCGAAAATCACGGAACGAATTGTTAGTCAGAAAAAACGAGCTAAAAATGGGAGTGCCGTGCCGTGCAGCGAAAGATCCTTGTAGCTTCACAGAGCTGCTGCACGCACTTGAATGCCTTGAAACGAAATGGAGTTTGTATTCAGCATTTTCTGCGGGTTGCCTGACGAGGTGAGTAGTTTGAAGCAGTCGGCCGCGAATCCTTCATCCTTATCTCATTGTATTCATTTGTTTCCTTCCAAGATCTTGGATCTCGACACGAAAGGTCGTTGTGAGCTGGAATTCTCTTCCAAATTATTGGGCTTCATTAGTTTTTTTCTGAGCAAAAGCTGCTACTATTGCCATTCCATGTTCAGTGAAACATGAGATGTCTGTTCAACAGGCGAAAAAGAAAACTGAACCCGAGCATATGTTATTATCCAGCTCTAAGAAAAATACAGTAGAAATTATATTTTTCATTGACAAAGTAAAAACAAATCTCATCTCTCGTAAGTAATTTAAATTCGATGAAGAATTCTACAAGAATTCGAATATCTGAAGGATTCGTTTTAAATGTTTACGGCATATTATTTATGCATTGCATAAAAAACTAATGTAGCCCTGTGTGGAAAAGCAGTGCTTTGTCTTCCCTTGGCCCCCTGCCCCGGGCTTCGGAGGGCGTGGGCGTGGGCGAAGGCGTGAGTGGGGTCAGGGGCGCCGCTTGCGCTTTGCATAGCGGATGTGCCAAGGCGGTGCTCAGTTGGTCCTTTCACAGGTTGAGCTTTGCCTCCGTGGAGCCACCCTCGCCGTCTCGCCACCCCACGCCCCCTCCCCTCTGCCCGCCCCGCCACCCAACGCCACCACCCGCCGCCCCACCCGCCACCCGCACCAACGCCACCACCGCGGCCCCACCGCCACCGCCGCAACAACGCCACCACCGCCGGCCCACCGCCACCGCCACCAACGCCACCACCGCGGCCCCACCGCCACCGCCACCAACGCCACCACCGCGGCCCCACCGCCACCCCACCCAACGCCACCACCGCGGCGCCCCACCGCCCACCGCCACCAAACGCCACCACCGCGCCCCACCGCCACCGCCACCCACACCCACCCCGACCGCCCCCGACGCCACGCGGCCCCACCGGCCGCCACCGCCACCGCCACTCCCCGCCACCCCCCCGCCACCCGCCCCACCACCACCACCACCACCAACCCACCGCCACCGCCCAAAGCCCAAAGCCATAAGCCAGACAAACGCCACCACCGCCGCCCCACCGCCGCCCACCCCGTCCTGCGCCGGTGGGAAACTCCCGCTGGGCGGAGGGAGCCACGTGCAGCCGGTTCCGGTGAATCGATGATTTGTCGATGGGCGCGGAGGATTTGTTTGGGGGCTGTGGTCTATTTTGCGTTGGCGAAAACGAAGAATCACGGTCGTGTTTTAAATTACAGTGTCGTTTCCAGGGCCACGATTTACAGGATCAGTGCCACCCGTTGGTCTTGATCTCCAGCCATCGATTATTTCACGGAGCTTTCACCTAGAGACAGCGAAAATAATGCAGCACACGTGTTGATTTCCATTTATACCTGGATTTCTTTGCATTTATCATTTGGGCTCTCGCGTTATTTCAAAAAATTCATTGTCACTCCAGTAAGCGAGTTTATCTTAAAATCGGAAAGTTATCCGTATCTAGTATCTCATAGTATGATGAATTGACTTCATTCGTAGGGTTTTCCGTTGGCAAAGTGACTTAGGAACCACGTAGTATGAGAATCGTAAGGATCATTTAAGCAACTGGTAAAGTACTGAACGAATACGAACTTATATTATTCCTGAAACTTATTCATCTGTACATTTTTGAAGAGAATTCTAAGACGATATTGCGATTTTTTTAAGTATATGCCTTTGATTTAAAGACCACGGGAGTTTCCTATATCTGTGAGATATTTATTGAATTTATTATAATTACACCGTTAGGGAACCGTGGGGCAAGTGGCAACGGGGCACACTTCAGCCTTACAATAAGGCCAACAAACATTGAACGATTCTCAGTTTTGAAAATTAGAATCTGTTTAGGTTGTGGCGTCGTAAATAAATCGAGCCCTGTATAATTGGACAATACACAATCGATTTTATTTTCGGCCTTCATTGTTTAAATGTAAGGAAAACTGTGACTTCCTAGAAGGATTAACATGCAGTGCTTGACAGTATTTACATTTCTCATAGTTTGGAGGAGAACGTCACTTCGAGAAAAATCTATCATTGAAAACTGTCCACATTTTTTTTTGTTTCTAATAGTGCTTTCAGTTAACACTTGTCAAACTCCATTCTTACTCTTAGTTGCTTTTGAACATTTTGATGGATGTTGTTTCATTTGGCTGTTATGCTTTTTCACGCTTTTTCCTTTGAAAATTCTTTTCTTAATGCACATTCCTTCGAAATGATAGTTTTTCTGAAGCCACTCAGCAAGAAAAAACTGCGATAAACCACGCATAGCTGCGTGAAGTGACTCCTGATGACCCTGAAAGGGGACATCGACACGTGAGTAGGCCACGTGACCTCTAAGAACCCGTCCCTCAATGCAGATCTGACAACTCGGGATACTGTTTTCCTTCTACTCGGAACATCTGGATACTCCTATATTTTTCTCCGTTGTGCTGTATTAAAATCATAATAATTATTTGTGTAACAAATGTTGAGAACTTCCTCTTTATTGGTGATCTCGGTAAGCTTTTCATCTAGTTTCTTTATTCCTCAGAGTGAACCTCAAAATTGTTTTTGCTTTGCTTCATGGTAGACAAATTAAGGTTGTAATAATGGAAGTTTACTGTTGTAATTATCCAGTCCATTTCATGATCCTCGTAGTGTTCATTGTATTAAGAAATGTCACTTCTCATTCGTCAATGTCTCATTTCATTTTGTCTTCGCTGAAATAAGGCTAGGGAATATAATGTGAATATATTTCAATACTAATCTTGGCTGCCTTAAAACAACTATTGTACACATTCTATTCGTTAGCATAGGTCGTAGGGTTTGCTCCGTTACACAATTGAACCATTTTGAGCGCCTCCAGTTTCTGACCTTCAGTTGTTCTTGTCACCACTATTCTCTACACGCAGACGACGCGAGGCGCCTCATTGACTTCATTTGCTACTTTTTTGCATTGATGCACTCCGTGACATCCACTGTTTATTCAATGCGTTGCTCATATTATGACATTGCCCTCGTAACTAGTTAAGTCTGTAAACAAGGAATTTCCATCGAGATGTTTGCAGATTTGTTTCAATTATACAGAATGTGAAATATGGCTTAGTGTAGAAAATAACAGCGTCATTCCACAATTTTGAATTTGAATCAATTCTGACACGTGTGAAATATTGACACTTTTGTAGAAAAATGGAGAAAATTAAAATTTGTTACTGTGACAATCTGTTCTTCAGTTCCTACAATTCTTGACTCCATGACTGCAACTGGGGGTTCAGGGCATCAACTGATGTCACTGTAGTGCCTGACCGGTAGCTCCTAGTGTTTGAATACCATCGAAAACAAGTACTGTTCGAGATTGAAGTTTTATGTGATAGCGTATAGATCGGATGTCCATACTTCACACGACTCCCATAGGCCAAAACCACGAAGGTACGTCCTTAAGGAGAGAGCAATTGAAACTTTGAAGTCCAAGTACAATTACAAATTTTTAATGTATGTATGTGAAGTGTGTAATTTTTAATTTATGTATGCAAAATTGAAACTTACAAATTTAAAAAATGTATCATTTTACATGGATTTCAAACTTTTTATTGCCCTTTTCTGGAGTGTGCACATTCTTGAGTTGGGCATAAAGGGTACGAGGGTGCTTTTTCGTTTCTGTCATATATTGTTAATGCATATGAACAGTGACATCTCAAAAATCGTCATTAATTTAGTACGGTGAAGAAATATTTTAGAAAAAAATATATTTTTGCTATTATAAATTATGAAGATGTATTAATAGAGTAAATCGTGTTTTATTAGTTGCAAAATAAATGGCTCCGTTCAGAGTAAAAAAATCCACCTTGCCCTACAGAATGACAGTGTTTGAGTTGTGTCACGTGCCGTGTGCGGAGGCTGTCGTGGGCAGCGTCGCTCTTGCGCGTTGCGCGTGGGCGGGGCTATGAATAGTCGCGCGGATGCGTTGAGCGCGTTCGCGAAAACGCCGCTGCTGCTGTCCTCCCTCCCCTCCCTACCCCTCCACCTAGAAGCGTGGCGTGGGCGTTTGCGTTGGCGACGCGCCCGTGGGGCGTGGGCGCGGGCGCTGGCGCTGGCGGTCAAGAGGACGTGGCCAGGAGGGGCACCGAGGATTGGCTTGGGGGAGTTCATTGTTTGCGTCCGACAAATGGGGCGGAGTGACGTGGATGTCTGAATGCGAACGCTGGTTGTGAGATGAACATGTTAAGAGTAACTGAAATAATTAGCCTGGTGCGAAAAAAATAGCATGTTAATGCCCGTCTGTTGGTCGTATATTGCAAATCAAATCAAAGAATACTCTGGATTTAAGTAATCAGGACGCTGCTGACCCAGAAATCATCTTTTCCGATTTCAAATATTATTTGTGTTCAAATCAATCCATGAATAGTCTGATACAGAGAATTGAAGAACGTCTCTCCCAATAATGCAATATAGGTTATCACATTAAACATGCTTGCCGCTCCCCCCTCCCAGAAAATATTAATAATTTTGTGTCACATTATTGCCACCCATCTGGAGCAATTTGTGAGTGTGGATGTGGCGCGTGTGCTGTTAAGTTTCTCTGAATGCCAGTGCAAAGAAGTGGAATAAGAGTTGGTTTTGCTCGATGCGCTACCAGAAGCGAGAGTAGCGCCTGCGGCGTCGGATGATACATGTATTTTGCTGGGCGCGACGCTCAGCTGTTCAGCTGCGCGGGATGGCACGGGGAGGCACAGACTTTCCCATGTTAGAAAACAGTACATGGCACAAGGGCAACAAGCATAGAGTATACAATATTTTATTATCGATGGACAAAACTCACTGGCCTACTTGAAAATGCAAGATACCGGGGTGACGATTCACGTGTTAGAAAGGAAGTTGCGCAATAAGCGTATGCACTTCTCGATGTAGGAAATTATAAAGTCAGAGTAGATAATTTGTTTCAAAACAAGTTTGTATTCATGGCTATTTTGAGTTTTTCTCTATAGAATGTTTGGACTTCGACGTGAGCCAGACCGGGCAAACCCATAATACGAGGCCGTTTGATCATTTTGTTTAAAAGAAGGATGCTTGCGGTAAGAAGGGAATGCCATCTTGTCGTAGGGGGAGTTGATGTAATGGTTGATGGCTTGTTCGAGTCCGGAACCCTCTGTGGCGCCGCTGGGCGCTGCTCCTCGGTCGCGCTGGGACTTCGCCAGATGGCGCGCACCTGTCTCCTCCCACGCCCCCTTCCCCCTCCCCCTCCTTCTCCCCCTCCCCTTGCACTCGCGCGCAATTTACGCCTTGCTAAATGGCGCCATGAAATTTCGCTTCAGGGTCTTCTTTGCTCTGTTGTCACAGTACCCTCTCTCATCTACGGACAACTGATCTTCTGATCGCATCTTCTATACTTTGTAAATACAGTCTGGCTCTGGTTATAGTGACACATTTTTTAGTTCTCTATATAGATATCAAAGAGGTTCACTATATTGGATGTGCCAAAATAAAATAGTTACTTCACAATGATTGCTTTATTAATTATGATTATTACTGTTTACTGTAAACATTTTTGTTCAGAATTTTTGTACATCCTCCAAATTTCTTGCTTTCTTCCCACTTGATTCTGCGTTGCCCAATCTAAAATAGTGCAGTCTCCGTTCCCTTCAATGGCCCTCCAACTGTTGGAACATTTTCTTCATTTGTATCCTCTTTGTCATTCAAGTCGTTTTCTTCTGTTCGGGGAAACACTTTCACAGAATTTACGGTGCCCGAGCCATATGGCTTTTCTCTTGTTCTTACCTCACATTGTGCGCCTGCGGAGACTTCATGATCATCAGAAATGTCATAGATGAGCTGCAACAATTTCCTCGTTGGTATCTTCCCTGCCACTTATTCTCAGTAAACGCTACAAAAATAACGTACAAGATCCTTCGCCTGCAAACTCGTTCGAAATCGGTGTTCGGAGGACAAGTATTAATTCATTCCTTTTTCCTTAATTTTTTTCTTATGTCTATTAATATAATTTAAATTATTTCGGTCATGTGATATTGTCATTTGTTTCCAAGATGCCACGAAAATATTATGACATTTTTTATCGAATGAATACTAGTATTTCTATAAAAATAAGCAGTTAATATGTTTAAAAGAGAACTACATTTTGAATCACTTAAAACATCTATATTTTTAACAATTTTTCTTGCAATTGCACCGATGCAAAGACAGTAAAGATAGATAATGACACATAAAGACGCAGATACAGAAAAATTCAAATATAATATTTTTAATATTGCTACTTAGTGACTATTCTAGTTTTCACACCATACAATTCCATTTCAAAAAATATGCGGAGTTTTACAATGAAACTGGTCAAAAAGAAGTTACGTCATAATTTATGGTTTCAATATTTGCGGAATCGCAATTGTATTTAATAATATAATGCATAACACAAATTGTAGATTGCCAGGGTTGAAGTTCACTACTGCACATCTCCGCGCGATAGATGAACTGCCCAGCCAAGCACGACCTTCATAAGTCAGACGCATTAACCCGAACCCCCATCATTCAGCTCCTAGGCCTAAAGAGGCCTTCTGTCAATAGATATTGTATAGGTATACGTTTGTTATAAGATAGTATTTTTAACATACGCTCTTCCGGTTCTGCAGAAGCCAATTAGGCTGCAGATACATTTTTGATTCTCAATATAATGAACACATTCGCGCGTCTGGCGAGCAACTGGACGGCGAGGGGAAATTGAAAAAAAAAAAAAAAAAAAAAAAAAAAAAAAAAAAAAAAAAAAAAAAAAAAAAGCAGCCCCAGCTGTGAGAAAGACAAGATGGCCAAAACGCCGGCAACCGCGCTTTCGCGGCGGCTGCGCGGGCAGCTTGCGCTTTCGCATAAAATGCTGTTTGTCCGCGCTGTGCCGCATCGGCGGAGGGGGGAGGGGAGGAAGTGAGGCGGGTGGGCGCGCGGCGCCGGCTTTCAGCGACACCCAACCCACGTCCTCGGCTGACGTCACCCCCAACGCGCCGCGCCGCGCCGCGGCGCGCCCCCGCCCCCAACTGGAGCGTGAAGGAAGCGCGGCCACGCGCACGCCCTGGCGCCCATGCCCTCCCCTCCCAGTCCCTCTCCACCCACCCTGCTCTCTCAGCTCAGGCCGGGAGAGATGGTCAGGACACCAGCTGATGTCACTTCAAAGCGCTCTGAATGGGAGATCCTAGGGTTCGGGTTCCAATTTTTCAACACTACAGCTGTCAACTGGAACGAATTCAGCAGCTGTGTAAAGAGGAGAATTCTGGCGGCCGCTGCTGTGATTGGTTGTTTCCGTGCTTTCTCCCATCAACACAGTGCATGTGGGAGAAGTACCTAATGAACGGCCACGGACCGCCTCTTCTTGTGCTATCCTTACCCTTACTTTCACTAACATGCACTGCACTACCACCATGATAGGAGACTGGTCGGGAGCTAGTGTTCGTCCGTCTCGGGCGGTGCCACCGCTGGTGAGAATACCTGTTGGGGAAATCCGCTAGATCGACGGTAGGTCGGCGCTGGATCTCGCCATCACCGGGGAAGATCTCCGGGCACTTTCCGAGGAAAAAACATGTCCTTATCACTTACGGTACTAATGACCTTAGCTGTAGCTCTCCCACCCCTCCATTTCTCTTCGCAATGATGCTCCCGGCCGTCCACACTACCATCATTCCCCAACCTAACTGCACACTGTGCACATCGCTTCTCTCATCTGTCAGTGTGCGAATGGAGATTTAAACTCTACAAGTTCCTTTCTCGAGTTCTCGTTTATTTCGAGCGATTTCCATTCAGCGAACGCACTTATACGCAGTGAGGTTTCTGACTCACCTGAGAGCCCATGGCGCGCGTTCCCTAAACTTCCGAACTCTGTCCTTCTGTGTTTTGTCGTAGGTGCCGTTTTGACTCATCCTAATGAACTACGCCTTCGCACCTGAAGGATGATGTGTGAGCTTTTGGGTATTTATGAATGCGACATCGATGCCGATATTTTCTATAAAATAACGACGTTTTAATCATGGATGTGTTAGAAGCCATGTTTTGTGCTTGATGTCCTCACAGTTTAGATGTTTTGTTGGAGATGAAAAATCCCATTAGCCACAATTGTGTAAAAGTTTAATATGAAATATACTTATGGTCAATACTGTTCGTTAATATGTCCGGACCAAACGAACGCGGTGTGTAATACCTTCAGTGAACAGACTATCCCTCTCCGAGATGACACTAATGCTCTGGTGTTTACTTCGAATTTTGCAAGGGAAAGGGTATTTAATCTTCGTTTTTCAATTAAAATTAATTAAAATCAATATAACCAGCGTGTGGTCAAATTAAATTTTGTTGAGGACGATGTTTAAAAGCATAGATGATTTTGGTGGATATATTATTAACATCGATGTTGACAACATTGTTTTTTTCTTTTCGATGTCCACTGTCTGCACCTTCCAATAGATTGACGTCGTTCAGAGAGACAAGAGTAGCCTCAACGATTCATCTCCCTCTGGATCTCGTCTCCCCCGCCTCCATTTCAACTGACCCGCGCGCCGCCCCCTCCCTGCGGCTGCTCGCGCCATTACCCCGCCCGCCGCCCCACCCCCTCCCACCCGCTCGCCTTCAGATGACCCTCGCGGAGAGATACGGTTTCGCGGCGAAGTGACGTCACGGGCCGGCGGACGCTTTTGGTGCTGCCCGCTAAGCCAAGTGACGTAAGCCTTCCCAGACTGCACTGAACTCTATTGTTTCAGCTGTGGAGTCCGCTGCCGTGATTAGTTGCGTTTTGTTTAGAGCTATAATTTTGGTTAACGCCTCTTTTGTACAAAATATTGATCTCTGGATCGAGAGAGAAGAGAAGGGTAATAAAATTGTTTGTTGGCTCTACAAAAAAGTAGAAAATTAATTTCACCAACGATACTGCGGCTCTCATATTCACTACGAACGAACTTTTCGATTAAACATTGAGAAGTAAGGATGCTGTTTCTCTTGTGTATTTCCTTCAAGACTTAGCCAATCCTTGATGATACTAGAGTTACCGACAGTGTCCTGTAGAAGTATCAGAGATTTTCAAAACGGTTTACTTCTGGTATTGGTTTCTTTCCTGCAACCAATAACTCCAAAGTATCGTTTCCTCATAGAAAACAGCGAAACATCCTCATAGAAAACAGCGAAACAATTCAAAATAAGTGTGGAATGATTGATTTATTCCTAAAAATGATCCCACTGAGGGTTCATGAAGAGAGAGTAGGAAAAATTATGTATCGGTGTTGTATGCGCTGTTGCTTTACTTCATATCTGAGTATAAAATGAACTAGAGATGAGAATGACGTGAGAAATATCATTCCACCGGAAAAAAGCTGGAATTTGGTATTCTAGTCCCGTTATGTAGAAGCATATCTTCTAAAACTCGCACGTTTCTTCTGAAAAATACATACCGCTGGAGAAAGAGAAGAAAAATCCTCACGATTTCTGCCTCGTACTCTCGGCGACAACGGCGGAAATATGCGGTTTGCGAACAGGCACGCGGAAGCCGTTTTAGGAAATATTTGAAGGCGGCTTCTGCGAAAACTTGCGCGCAGAGTCTGCGCACAATTCGATAGTCAGGGCCCGCGAAGCCAGCGCGAGGCGTTTCTTTACGCTTCGATTTCGCAAAAATGTCCTCGCGAGCCGAAATTCCGCACCCGTCGCGTGCTGTGTCCATGTCGAGACTTTTGAAAGAACGCGCGTTCTGAGGGCGCGAGTCAGCGGGCGGTTTCTTACTGGCAATCCGGATTTCGAGGAACGGGATGGTTTTTGGTTATGGTCCATCGGACTGTCCTCGGTCGTGTACGGTGTATGTGCTCTTCTTACCTTCTCGAATCTTCCGTTGCTCATTGTGTGCACTGGATGAAAAATATGTGAGCCCAGGTACTGGTGCACTTCATTCTCCAATACGAATATTTAGATTGACTGAGGTGAGACAAGTGTAA
Source organism: Gryllus bimaculatus (assembly GCA_017312745.1). Taxonomy (NCBI): domain Eukaryota; kingdom Metazoa; phylum Arthropoda; class Insecta; order Orthoptera; family Gryllidae; genus Gryllus; species Gryllus bimaculatus. The sequence goes on from BOPP01000164.1 coordinate 2,791,707, forward strand.
CATGTATTTTGTTTATAAATATGGCGAGTATTTACGGAGAACCACAATATGTCGAAATGTGAGTAAAATCGCGAAGTAGGAAAGCATTATTCTTCGAAAATATTCACTGCACATTAAAAATCCACAAATGTAAATTTGATTGTAAATAAACGCGTCTACGTAAGCTATAAGGATGATGGAGATTAAATTACAATTGATGATAGATGTACTGCTCACTCTGCAACTCTGCTAGTAAGAAGATGTTATTAGGGAAGGGAGGTTCGTATGTATGACGTGGCTCGTCTGAGAAGTGCTGCTCCTGTTGGTGCCTGGATTGTATAACAGGAAAGGTTCCGAACTGCATTGGCTGTGCTTGTTGTCGAACATTCCTAACTTCGAGGATTGAACCCTGGACCGCCCGATAAACGGTGCTTCAGTTGCGGCGTTGTCCGACCTCACGTATCCGCTAGCGAACTTTGCTTCCCTGGAATTACTTGCCTTGCTAGTGTTTCATTGCAACAACCCTCACGTACCCTAAACCCCAGCAACAAACACAAACCCTCCTCGCTCTCCGCAACCAGGAAATGATCCGATCCACCCAGAGGCGTACTTTTTCGTTACTTTACCGCGTAAACCCTTTGTCCGGCATCGTTTTTGCTTAACGCTACTCATACGTGCCTGCACATCCAATGAGCGGCGAATCTTCGATGCCGCCACCAGGAAATCGCCCGGCCGCGTCTCTCTTGTCATGTCCGCTTTTCATTTTGTAAAAATTCTTTGTCTCGTGCGTGGCGTTTTTCCTCGCTATTCTGCGCGTGTACGCGTCTCCGCCGTGCGGCGATAAATCGTCCCCTCCCTCTCCTCCTCTTCCTCGCGGTCAGGCCGGCCGGCCGGTGGCGTCGGGGCCCAAAATGTGTCATCCTGCCAGTCGCGAAAGTAATGGTCGTATTCAAGCGTCAAGCGCGGCAAGTGAGAGAAATACAGATGCCCGCTCGCGTCGCGCCGGGCCGCGCCGCCGCTACCGAGCTTCCCTTGGAAAATTACACCTCGTTTATTCCGTGGCCGGGATGCGCCGCGCGTGAAGCGCCGGCGGCGGCCGCTCGTGGAACTGCTCCCAGCGCTCGGATCCATAAATCGTCGCGGTAACGAGCGGCCAGATATGGGGCGCCACGCAGTCGCGGAAACCGAAGATTCCCCGCGCGGGAAGAGCGCTCTAGCGGCTCCCGACAGATGCAAGGCCCCCGCGCGCCGCTAATGGTGCCCGCGCTCGTTACCCATCGCGCGGTAAAGGTCGCCGAGATGTACGCAGTGCAGCGGTCAAAGGGAGGCTGGGAACCCGGGCGCTCGTACGTTGGAAGAGGCATCCGTATGGGGTAGTGCGACTCAGAAGTATCTTTTCTATTCAAGATCATCTCTAGCCGTTTAAAGGCGGGATCTTGGAGATAGTAGAAACATAAATTCTGGAATATTTTTGTAATCAAAGGGAAGCTGTTGTAAATCTACTACTTCTACAAGTTACTCTTCAATATTTAATCCGTATTCACGAGTTAGATCTTTGTTCTTATGGCATAGACGAACTAGTGTTTACTTTTTCGGTTGCTTTCGTAACGCAAATTTCCCACCTGGTACAGTTGCGTTACGCACAATGCCTGCGTTAACCTAATCCGGAGCATTCGCTGTATATCTCACGTGACCTGTGGGAGAAATGTATTTCGTTCTCATAGCATCTTATGCAGTCGTTTAGTACGTCTTCTTATTATGCTAGAATGCAAGTAAAATTGAGAGAGAGGTTCAAAGATTCTTCACACGAAAGCAATATTTTTAAACGTATTGATTATGTGTAAAACTGTATTGTGTACCTGACGTTCACGAGAGAGAACTAGAGCTGCATTTAAATGACCGGGTGTAAGGAACCATCTCAGTCTTCGCGCCAGGGATGACAGATGTTCTGAAAATAAAAATGAAGGTGGTAGTTGCGATAAGAGGTGCGCCCGCGGCTGCCGCATTGCTTCCTCCAGCCTCACCCGGGAAAGGGCCCGGGGCGCGTGGCCAGGAAACTCCTCGTTGCCCCATCGCCCGCCCACTGCCAATGCCACCGCCGTCGGCGGCAGTTGTTTCGCGCTTGGAGCCGAGCGCTCGAGTGTTATTGGTACTTCACCTCTGCCTCTCTCTCCCTCCTTGCCCCCGCTCTCCCGTTCGGCGCTGTCTTCGGCACAAGAGCACACAGCGCTCAAGCTCTCGGGGCATTCAGCTCCGAAGCGGGGGGAGAGGGAGGCTGCCTGTAACGGATATTTGCGCCAGTTATCACTGCGCCTCCTCCCCCCCACCACCTGCGTTGGTCGGCTCGCATTCAGATCGTGATCGAGATGGACAGCGCGTGAGGTTTTCCGCAAGACGCGCTGACGCGACGGCTGTGACCTGCGCTGACCTGCGATGCTTCAGAGTGAAGCTTCTTCGTTACTCCATTGACTACGCAAACACCGCTAAAGAAGCAGCGTAGCAACCGCTGTGTGTGTAATAAGTAACGTAGGAATATTCCTGTGTCAGAAAGGTCTTCAATAGCAATCAAAAGACATTTAGATATTCAAAAGAACACGATTTGAAATTGCATTGTAATTCACACTGTAGGAAAGAGAAATCGTGAGTGCTAAGTTATTTCTTTTCGAAGTACGAAGGAAATGATCAATTATGCTACCCCTTCTTATCGCTCCTTCTTCAGGTAGTGTGCACCTGCCAAAATACACACGACTAATACGATCTGTACATTTCTGCGACCTGCAATTAAAGTAAGTGCTTCGCTCGAAATGCCATTAATGTAAAAAGGAATGGGAGAAGAAGCACCGCCTTTTTAGTGGATGTATTATTGTGAAATTAATTTCCTCTTTTTGAATGTTCTGGCCAAGAACAAGCTGGTTGTTCCGTCACAAGATGCTACTGCGCAGTAGAGTTCCAGTGTTAATCACCTGGTCTTTTCACCATTCAGCCTGTAATCTTGTTGAGGAAAAGTGTGTAATATAGCGAAGATTACCTCTGCAAAAAAGAGCTTGTTAAGAGGATTCATTCATGATCCCAAGGCACATTTCGCTTCTTAGAAGCTGCGCTTCTCGCACGCATTGCACTTTATGTTCTTTTTTGTGAGAGAACTCACTTTAACTATTTATAACAAAAACTAGTGTCAATGTTCCTTACTTGCAACAGACGACTCCCAGCGGATAATAGAAAATGTTTTCCACCGTCTATTCTACACTGCAGCAATCATTTTAGTTATAAAGTGAGTTAATTTTCTTACATTTTAATGCTGTTATTCATGAGATCTTTAGTTGGAAGAAGAAAAATATATGTATTGTAGATTTTAACGTATCGGTTTTAAATCTCTTAGTGATTTTTTAATAAACCTGTTTGGGATATCGATTAAGTCCTTTCACGACAAAAAAATTGAAAATATCGTTTATAATCGAAATGTAATGTATAAACAGAAGATACTTGTTGAAAGAAGGAAACGGCCGGACTTACAGAACTTACAAATAACGCCCGAAAGATGAAGAGACGTAGGGGATCTTGAAAAAACAGAATATGGTGCTGTAGAGAAGGAACATGCAATAGCGTATTCTATTAAGTGAAGAAGAGGAAAATATGATGATGATATGATGATAATGGTGGTGGTGGTGGTGGTGAAATGAAGAATATAAAGGTGCAGAAGAAGCAAATAATGATGATGATGAAGAAGAGAAGGAATGTTAATGTGTTGCAGAAAACGATAACAGAGAAGAAAAGCACAGTAACGAAGAAGAAGAAGAAAGAGAAGCTGTGCAGCAAAGTTTGGAGAACCGCGGGCGCAGGAGCGCGATCCGCAGCCGCGTTTAATTGCGCGGGCGTTGGGGGGGGGGCGTGTGCGGAGGGCGTGCGTCTAACGGGCGCACGCTGAGACAATGCCCCCGGGCTAACGGCAGCCGCCGTAGCCGCACCGCGGGCCCCAGGAAGGAAGGAAGGAAGGAAGCGCCTGGGAACCGGAGCGTCGCGACGCCCTCTCGCCGCCGTTGCGCTTTGGGCGCTCCGCACCGATCGATCTCATATCGCCTCCGCACTGGGCTCAAAGGCACTCAGTACTCCCACCACTCGGGCTTTGAGATTTATCTGAAGAAGATCGCCTAGTACGAAACAGTTCAATAGTAGGTACTACAGGAAATGTTGTTTGAAGTGTAAGATATAATGGACATGATGGCTAAGGAATGATTGATGTACGTTAGAAGGGAATACACCTTTTAAAACAGACTGGTCTGAGTTCTTGTTTGAAAAACAATTATACTACCCCCCCCCCTAAACAATCTTTTCCGTACTTCTTCCGCATAGCAAGCATTTGGTGATTCCTTAGTTGTTGGAATTCAAATATGTCTTGTGTTGGGTGTAACTAGAATTCAGTAATAGAAGTATAGAAATATCTGTTTTGCATGTGTGTCTGAGTTCTGACACTAATTTTCTACCTCATATTCACGAAATGTCTTGTTGACACTTTCCTTGAAATCTACTACGTAAAATTTGTTCTTGCACAGAACCTTCCACCTAGACCTATTCTCACCCCTTACACACACTTATACCAACATATACTACACTACCGCACATGCCGGGAGACCAGTCGAAAGCGTAGAACATGTCCCTGGCCGGGCGGTGCCCCTCTGGTGGGTCGGCGCCGGATCTCGGCATACAGCGGAAGACGATCACCGCCGCCTCCCGAGGGAAAACTTATTCGCTACACTAAGAAGACTAATGACGACGGTAGTTGACGCGTCCGGAATCACTGACAACCAACCAACCAGCGATCGTAGGATGGTGTGTTGGGCAGCCTGCTCTTACGCGAGCACGGCGGTGGCCTTCGCCGCCTTTCCCGCCGTCTGCCCCGGCGCTCCTCGCGAAGCGGCACCTGCGAGGGGGGCGTGGGCGCGGGAAGGCGGAACCGGAAGCGCGGGGGGCGGAGACGCTCCAGCGCCCGGCCTCAGCCTCGGCGAATCACCGCCAGGGGCCTAGGGAACGTTTTAAGGCCTGGAATTAAAATTGAAACACTCGGTTGCACGCAAGTTAGATCCGTGCTGGCACCGGGGTTCAATGGATTGATTGATTAGTGATTCCGGGCGTGTCAACTACTAAGGTCATTAGTCCCTACGTGTAGTGCATGTTTTTTGCTCGGGCATTGGCGGTTATCTTCCCCCCTAGATAGTGATTTCCGGCGTCTTTCTACCGTAGACTAGCTGAAATTTCTCCAACCGGGTATCTCCCTCTAGCAGCACTGGAGCCGCCCGGAACAAGCTCTATGCCCCCGGCTGGTCTCACCGGGGTTCACGTTTTCGTCCGTCCATGAAGAGTTCATCGCGTACAAAACGAGTTCCTACGCTCCGTCATCAGTCAAGAACTTCATCTATCGAAACCATTCATTTTAGGAGTAGCTGAAAAGGCTTGGCCAATGAGAATCACGATAAATATACACATTTTCTATCACTTTTCCCATCAACGCGCTTCCTCCAATCTGTCATTTAGCAAATTGTCTCTAGATATGGAAAAATAAATGTCTGATAATTCCTATTCCTATTTTTTGTTTGCATTTTTAAATACACTTCATTTTTAATACATTCTATCATGTGTTTGAGTATGTTAAAATATTTTGAGTTTCTTTGCATGTGGAGTACAATATTTTGAAATGTATTTTCTTGTTTGTTGCAGGTAAGTTCCTGTACAAGACTGCAGATTCGGTGGATTTTATTTTCCAACTCCAATACTACTTATGAAATTTAAAGTCAGTTTACAACGCCGCTGACAAATCAGGTAGTATGTATAATGTAGTCTCGCCATTCAAACACCTTTTGAGGTCTTGTATCATGAATAATTGTACAAACAATCACTATTACCTTGATCACGTTTGTCTTTAATTCATATTATACATTGCTATTGTTACTAGTCGTCTCGAGTGAAATGTTCAAAATCAATGGATTGTTTTGTGACTGAAAAAACAATGTTCTTAGGAATAACACATCAGAATAGAAAGTAGGAGATCTCGGATATTTTTATGTAGAAAAAAGCGTTGCGACACATTAAAAATATTGTGTATAGTAAGTCTTAATGACCCACATTACAAATCACATTTTTGTCTAGAATTGGTGTTATTGCGGACAATAAGAACAATGCCACGTGCTCTGTAAGGATTAATAAAAAACGGATCAGCTTATTCAGATTCTAATCGGCGCCTGAGGGGCAGTATTTTGCCAAACGCGTGTTGTATGGCTATTTTCATCACTTCCTCTTCAAGCGCTCGTTTCCCCTCAATTACTTTCCAAACCCCAAAATTATCCGAGCGACGCCGTTATTCTTCTGATTGGGTTTGGCCAGTTATTCAAGAGTAGACGCATTCTTGCGCACTTTATTTTTAACCCAGCGTTTGGATTTCTTATTTCTCTGAACATAAAATTTGCTTTGAAATATATGTGTGGCTACACGTAAAGAATAGTTGCAATATGCCATCCTCCTGCACAGCAATGCGAGAAGGCAGTGCCATCAAGCCTTTCCACTCGAAAAAAAAAATTATTTTAATTCATAAAATGTGATTTTATAATGGAAATCATGCGTAAACTTTGTTAAATCAAACCTTTTTTTCACGTGGGGCCCGAGACATTTGATGTGGTGCCTTAGTGCTGTGCTCCGTCAGAACGCGGGCGACGCGTGGGCGTGCAGGCGGGCGGGCGGGCGTATCCTGCATGGCAAATCCCCGGCCGCTGAGCAGAGGGAGTTTGGGCGTCTCACACACGCTGTGATTTACTGGCGCAATTGCCCCACCCCCTCCGCTCTCCCCGACGGACGCTGCGCCAGAGGAGATACGAGGCCGAACTCTGGGCGGTGATTATCTCACGTATGATTCATGCGCTCGGCCAATTAAGGTGCGCTTTCCAGGTCTGCGTTCCGTAACGTCAGTGTAGGTATTTGTTTCCGTCAATAAAACCGTTCTTCCGCGATTATCATACGCTAATGTTTCGTGGTATCGGTGTTCGGTAGAGGCCTCGGGTTACCGAGGCCCGCCTGCTTATTTTTTACGTCATTCATTTTTCCTGTCACTATCTCTGTGACTACTAGTACTTTTCATTAGTCACATTTCAAAGTGAACTAATGGATGCGATCGAATTAAATATTTGAAGTTCTCTATCCCTTTACTGTGGGTTAAACGATTATTGCGAGATAATTTTTAGCAATGAAGATTTCAATTAAAGAATTTTCTGTTGATAATGTCTGTTGCCTCAACAATCACTTTATCCTTGTGATCAGATTCTCCTTACATATGGATTGGAGAATGAAAGTAGACCTTCTGAAGGGTCCTGTGAGATGTGGCCACAAGACCGATTGTGCACACAGACATTCGTTTATCTATTTCGTTAATTGCTTCAGCTCTACAGTCTCCGATGCCTGAAGCCCATGAGAATCCTAGAGGTGACTGGAGGTCAAGGAAACCGACGCCTGAAGCAAACGCCTACTGCCGGTGCTGGCGGAGGTCAGGGCTGGCGGGTCGTCCGTACATGCAAATTCGCTGGGATACACGCGTGTAATCATAAAATGCTGTAATGTCTCAAGATGAATGAAAAGATTGACGGAGTCGTATATTGTGATAATGTGAAAATGCGTTTGAATTTGTTTCGACAAATTCATTTATTATGAATTTTGAAGGGGAAAACGTTACAAAATTAGCTATTTCCGTGGTCCTTTAAACAATCCCAGGCCGATTCTGGGGTACTACCTTGAACAACGGGTCACACGATCAGCGCGCGATTCTTCCTTCCCTCTCCTATCGCATTCCCATACCGTGGTAATGCGGTGATCCTCTGGCGCTTTGTAGCCTCTACCCACGAGGAGACACGACTTAGGGGGAACTGGCATAACACGGTTGTCTGGCTAACCCCATGAGGGTTGGCGCCATCACAATTAACTGCTTTGAAAAAGTGCCATCCATAAAACTCTTTCGCTGCGTGGAGTGGCCAGATCTCACCGCCCCCCTTTGTCCCTGCAGCATCGCAACTTGCCTTTGTGCGCCGGCGCTGGCGAAGTAGTCCAGAGCTCTCAGCTGAGCTGCCTTGGCATTTGGCGCCAACAAAAGGCAGCCGGGCTGTCTCGTGGGGGGCGCGGCGGCGGTGGCGGTGGCGGCCTGGCCGTGACCTCCGCGCCCACGCCTCGCGCCGGACCCCGTCCCCCCACTCCCCCACGATGCGCAGCCCAGTGGCCACCTTCCGCCTCCAACCCTCTCCGCTCCTGCACTCTGGCGTAATGAGGGCGAAGCACTGCGAGCCTCAGTCTCTCTTCACACTGTTTAAATGCGAACTCCCTTAACTCACGCTCCGTTCCATCCCTTCCTCCCTTCACACATGGTAGATGCCTGCAATGAGGATTCACTATGTTTTCATTACGGTTAGAGATATTAGATTGTAGCAATTGTTAAAAATGCGAAATGTTACCAAACGCTGAAAAAGTAGTAATGGCATGTGGGTCGGTCTGAAAGTCTGAGTGGTCAGGATCATCTCAAGGGGTCTCAGGTTCCTTAGTTCGCTGAACGGAGAAGGTCAAGGGAGGGAGAAGAGCCTTGTTTTCAAAATACGCTTTTAAAACAATTTTTAAATGCTAAATTCTACCATCACTAATTATGAGTAGATTCTGACGCTATTTCACAAACTGTACAAAACGCCGTCGATTCATCAAGCGAAAATTAAATGCTTTATAATTTCCTGGGATTCGCAAATTGGCAGACATCCGTGCCGTGGTTTTCTTGTGTTATTTCTACCAAAAAAACCGACTTCCTATTTATACGTAAGACGATCATCTCTGGAAGACAATTTCATGATTTCTGATCTCATCGCTTTTGGATCTGGCAAAAAAACACTGGTGCCGTCAGTTATTATTTCATATTTTAGTTTTTGCAAACTTTTGATTATGGGAATTTTTCACTTACAAAACGTCGATGATAAAAAAATTGGCTTTAATAAATCGGATGTTTGTTGTACAACAGAGTTGTTTTAATAAAACCATATATTTTTTGCAAACATCTATGTCGCATCTCGAGTGTGGTGGTGGGGGCGGCGGGGGTTCAGTGGCCGCGAGTGCATCTCAGCGCTGGGGCGCTGTCTGGCGGCGCCTTTGAGCGACGGCGGCGACGTACGTGGGGGCAGCGGCGCGATATGGAACGTCTTCCCAGATTTACCGCCCCGCGCCGCCGCGGGGAGCTCTGCCCATACGTCTCCGCATGCGCATGCGCACACGGAGTCACACGTCTCGCCTTTCAGGATTTCCGGGATGCACCCACGCGCATTGTCTAGCCTCGGAGGAAGACGTGTCTGTGCATAAAGTTGCTCTGTCTGCTTTCGGTGCCTTTGAAGAGCCTTGAGAATACTTTAATTTCAAATTTATTATTACCATTTATATAGAAATGTTCTTTATAAAAAGTTTAATGCATGCTACCCCAAAACTCATTATTGATAATGTGAGATATTTAAATAATTTGCATAGGTTTTCAGTAGACTTTATATTAAAGACTCTGTACCGTTATTAAATTTTAAAACACACTCAGACATTTCCATTGCTTTATTTTTTACCCGAGACAATTTTAATAGACAATCAATGTGCTATATAATGCTTTCAGACTTTGTCTCTACTTTCTTTAGTTTGATAAAAAAAAGGTAACTTATTTGATTTCAGGAATTTTTAAATTAATTCAGAACTGAATTATACAATAAATGTACTTTGGAATGAAGTGTTTTGACCTGCCATGCTCCAAAGAATGCAAATATTCTGTTGCTTTAATCGTCATTCCTCTATATTGCTCTGCGAAAGGATTTTGGACATTATTCGGTTGCTCATGAGCAGCCACTACGAGTTGTGCCCCAAACGTAGATCCGGGGAGAGGCGTCTTCATGCATCGCAGAAACGTGGAAACGGGCGCCGCTGCGTATGCTAAGCGCAGAGCGGGAAGCGCTTAATTGCGCGGCTGAGCTGCGCCGGGGTGCCCGTTCCGGCGCGCGGCGCGGCGCGGCGCAGCGGCCTTTGTCCCGTGAGAAGCCCCGCGCAGCGCAGCGCCGCGCCGCGCCGCGCCGGGGAGTGACTCAGCCGGGGAAGAGAGGCGAGGAGAGGAGCAGAGTGGACTGCGGTGGAGCGGCGATGCGCCTTCTGCGGGAACGAAGAGCCTCCGGCCTGCCCTCCTCGCCCTCCTCGCCCTCCTCGCCCTCCTCGCCTTCCTCTGCCTCCCTTGCCTCTGCCTGTACCTCTGCAGAAAATCTCCTTATTCCAACTTCTTTCGATACTTCGTACAATATGTGAACCAAGGCGGGAGAGCTTCCGTTACGCCCTGTCCTGTCCTGTCCTGTCCTGTCATTTGGCTCGACAGCCCGTTAAGGACCTTGGTCGAACAGCGACGCTATGAGATTTGTGTGCTTAGCACAAATACCTCTTTCCACCGTATACACTAGTAGTCTTCTTAACCTTAGGATGGGCGCTCTCATCGACACTCACAGCAATAGATACTGGGACATTGTAAGGGAAGCTCATAGTTATAATTTACGCCTAGTTGCATTTTTATTGTCCCACGCTCTCGTGCTACGTAACTTCACGCGTTAGTGTAGGTGACAGTGATATTACTATGGATATCTATGGAGTGAGTTGCTCCAATCGGGTCCCTTCTTCACGATTGTTCCGTCTCCACGTATTCCACGTGCAATCTATGATACTCCCGTTTTTCCTGTTCTCAATGCACCACTCCCTCTCATCTCTCTCTCCCTCCCTCTCCCTCTCTTTTCCTCTCTCCTCTCTCCCCCACTCTTCCTCCCTCTCTCCACTCTCTCTCCTTTTCTCTCTCTCTCCCCCTCTCACCTATCTCTCCCCCTATCTCTCTCCCTCTCTTTCCCTCTCTCTCACCCTCTCTCTCGCTCTCTTTCCCTCTCTCTCACCCTCTCTCTCGCTCTCTCTCTCGCCCTCTCTCTCGTCCTCTCTCTCGCCCTCTCTCTCTCCCTCATTTTCTGCTCCTCCTGATCCCTAGTGGCGTGCAACCTCTGCCCTATGCGTCAAGCGCGCCTTCTTGTGACCCGACGCAAGACAAGCTCTGCAGCGCTCGTATGTTCCGACCGCTGCGTCCCTCGTCAACCGAGATCTTCCGCTGACACAAGTGTTCTGGCCGCGCAAATGTCAGCGCGGATGCGAGCTGAGCTGAGCTGAGCTGAGCTGAGCTAGGGTGGGAACGGAGCGGAACGCGGCAGAGCCGTGGGCACGCCGGGCGGAATGGCCAGGGGTGCCCAATTCAGAATTTTCGCTCTGCGTCAAAGGGTGTCCCTTCATCCGTGGCAACAGAGAATCTCCAAGGCGACAGGGAACGCAAAAACACGAAACTTTCTGATATTAACTTAAAATAGATGCAGCCAAATATTAATGGTTACGCTAAATGCCGCTTACATTCACTTTAGGAATGGCGAGGGCGCACTTTCCCAAAACGTACTCTGGTACGTGTGAAATATTGAAAAATAATTTCGTATCAGCGAACAGAGGGAACCTTGCACTGAATGCAACGTAGTCAATAGAAAGCAATTTCTTGGAGTAGAATATGTTCTTGTACATACGGAGCCACTTTAATTTTTCAGTCTTGAATTTCACAAAATTTAAATGGTTTTATTACATACATTCTTAGTTTCTTTTTCTTATAGTATTTTTCGTCACACAACGCGACGCTCCCGGTAAACTGGTTACTTGTCATGTCATTCCGGGAAGCTCACAGAATTGTTTTTTAGTAAAGCTGTTTTTTTGGCTCTGTGAGTTACGTTATCGTTACAGGAAGTCTGTGCATCATAGATATGAATGTCCACTACGATCATAATTTTCCCTTTTAGTGCATAGGGCTTGACCTCATCGTTACTAAAAAAAGACTCCAACAACAACAACGACTTTAAGAAGTGTTTCTTGAACTTTCCCCAAATTATATATGATAATAAAGGCACTATGTAAATAAGGAATGATCAATTTTTATTGCCTTCAATTTCACAGTATATCTTCTGTAGAGTGGCCCAAATACTATGTGTTAGATGATGGGCATTTTCCTCTTAAATATTCAACCTTAGCAAGCCCTGATGAGGGAACAATAAAGTTCCGAAACATTGGCGAACTAAGGAACTTTTTATTGAATGTCCACAAAACCATGAAACATTCTTAGTATCTTCTGCAGCTACCCCTTTTATACATCTCCCATACATCAACAGGCGCACGTCGCAGGGTTTAGTGTTCGTATAACCAAAGTATTTAAATGCCGTCCTTTTCTTGCGATGAAATGAGTTGAATCGCCTAGTTGCATTGTGGCCCTCCGCGAGGTGCGCCGGGGTCATGGACCGGGCCTCCTCCCCGAGAGAGGAGGGGAGGGGAGGGGGAATGGACGGCGGCGCGGAGGCGCGCGCCACAGACGGCCGTTTGTTTCCGCGCGGGGGCGGACAGGCGGGCGGGCCGGCGGGGGCGGGAGGAGAGCAGAGATGCGCATCGTCGCCGAACGCGAGTCGCTGGGCGCAGCGCGCGCTTCGCTTGTTTACGTCTGGGCGGCAAAAAAGTGCGTCACCCTTGCGGGGCGGCTCTGAGTCACGGAGCCGCGGCCCCTTCCACGGCGTCGGGAGGCGGGGCGAGGGGCCGCTTCGTTGGTTGAAGAAACGCGCTTATGAGGATCCCAATGGCCCAGGCATTTTCTGAATTGGTTGTTCATGGGAGTCATGTTCACGAGCAAGCCGAGATCGCGAGCCTGGCTTCTGGCGGGTAAAGTACCGCCTCCGCTCTGTCACTCGTTGTGCAAACAATAAAGCAGGTAGCAGATGAGACAGATTAAAAACTGTCGAGAGGTACGTTCTTCAGGCGAGGCTTCCCCGTGGGTGCTTAGCTTTATAATTATTCGTCTAAAATCTCCCGTGAATCCCTCGAGAAATATTTGCATGGTAATTGATCATAATTCACATACATTTTGAATATACATTTTAGTGTTAGACTAATGGTTATATGGTTAAGAGGTGATATTAATTACGCCGATGCTTTCAAATATGTTTGTTCGCGTATTGTTTCCCAGAAAATGAAAATGTGCAATGGTGAGAGAAGAGAGTTACCACTTCACAAGAGGACTCGTCTGTTTGCCGGTGGGCGCTTCATGAGGGCATCGCTCCCTGAGGGGGGCGCGACGGGGGAGGGCAGTCGGCGTAAATTTCGTCCTCTCCCCCCTTGCGTGGCGGGCGCTACTGGGCGCGAGGCCGGGTGTTGAAACTGGGCGCGTGGAATTTCCTCGCAGGACCTGTGACCCGACTTTCTCCCTCCGCGTGTCTCCTCCCCATCGCGCACTAAATCGTCGCGGCGCGCCGCGGCTGGTTCGCGAAAGGCCCACCGAGGTCGCTCGCCGCGGCGTGCACGGAGAAAAAGGAGGCTTCCTTGCCATTCCACGTTCCAGACGGAGTCTCTTCACAAGCGTGGTTTATTGCTCGAAGCTTTTTCGGCCACACTGGGGGCATCTTCAGTGCAAGTGTTTGCAGAGGCCAGCTGGGATCAGATGTGCACAGAAGATGCAAGCAGTGCGGCCGCATAAGCTTTCTGTAATAAAAGACTCGTGATGAAACTACCTGTGATATTTCTATTGAAAACGTCATAAATTCCACACTACTTGTTAATATGCCATTCCTTTGAGGCCGAGTACTTTAACAAACCATTCGTAAAATGACTCTTAACACAAAGAGTTCTCCTTCTCTTGAACATGTTTTCTTATATTATACGGTTTGTGTTCCCTATCATAAAAGCCATGTTTGAGACTATATTTTCTGAACGTTTTTTTTTCACGTGTGTTGGTTATGTTAATATCGAAGCTCGTGGTTAATAAAAAGCTTCCAGTTTCTAAAAAATCGTATTAACCCCTAACAATCGTATTTTTGTGTACAATGAGAACAGTTTCATTGAAGAGAGGATAGGAAACTTTCACATGTGTGTACGTCATCAAGATAAATTTTTCTTGGGTATTGGGCCGTTCTAATCCTGCCAGCATGTATTCAATCGCCAACCTTTATTTACAGTGGTACTCTTCTTGAATGATTATAGCTAATAAAAACCTCTTTCATTTTTTTTTAAATTTCCGAGTTGTTTCATTGAAATTGAGTAAATTACTTCGTTCAACGTATTCTTGCGTTGTTCTTCTGATCAGTGATACGTATTTCTTAGGTGTTCGCAAGACATATTATCGTAAAAATAATACCTTACTGCGAAGGTGATATGTGATATGTTTGTCTTGCGCCTTGGAAACAGACCTCAAGATAAAGTAAGCTTCGTGTCGTTTGAAAAAGTACGTTGCTATAGAAAGCAAGCCTCCGGCAGCGGTTTGTAGTCCCACCGCCCAGAGACCAATTTCTTTCTGCGCTTCCGGTGTGAGGTACCGGAGGAAGTGGGAGATCCGGTGTGCTGAAGTGGGAGGAACCGCAAGGAAAAAGTTCTCCCAGCGCACTCTTTTGCTCGCTTGCGAAGCTACTTAACAATCATCTCTTCGCATTCAGGGTACCGACGAAGCTGATAAAAGTCATTAGCATTTTAAAAAAAAATCTCTCCGGGCAAGTCAAGTGCCCTTTTTTTATGCCTTTGTGAAACCGTGTATTGTAGGAAACAGTATGAGCAGTGTATGAAACAAGTGTCCTTAAGTTGGGATTCCGTTCGTTGTAAACAAAAGGATGCTTCCATTAGGATCAAATGGTTCAAGTGTTTGAAGGAATCTTATTGTGGGTATTGAAGTGGTAGACTGATCCTGACAATCAGCGTATTTTTATGTACCCATTATGTTTCATATCTCAAAAAATAGTAAATTTATTTTCGTTATAAATTCGAATTCGTTTCGTTATTATATTTCCAAATTTTCTATAACGAGAAATCGACGACCTATGTTTATTATAATGCGAATTCCTTGACTATTTTGCTATTTTTGGACTATGCGAATGCTTTTCATTTTTAATGATACTGATACGAACGTTTATTTTTAAAATGAATGGTGAAAGGTATTCTGACTTCCAATGTCTGAAACATCGACTAAATAAGCGGAGAACGCAAAGGTGATTGGACTTGCGGAAACCTGGTGCGGGTAATAGACTCGCTTATTGTGTCTCATTTGAATATTCAAGTTATGGAGTGAATTTCATCATTTTTACATTGGGTAAAATAATTGTAGTAAAAGAATGGTATAAGTTATATCCCGTTTCTGGGATGCGCTTCGCAGTGAGCGGGGATGCACGCCAAACTGGGCGCGTGCCGGGCGACTACTACAGCACTGGCTCTCAGTCCGCTAGCGCGTGCCGGGCGACGCAATTGTTCACGAAAACTTTCCCCTGCCGCCAGAATCCTCGACCCTGCCAGCAACGCACCATCAGCAATTTTTCTGCCTTCATCGCCGGCGTTACCAGTGCCACCACCACCACCACCACCACCACCACCACCAGCAGCACCAGTGCCACCTCCTCCACTGCCGCCATCGCATCCTGAGCTCCTGACACTTACGCCGCCGCAATCTCCGATGCTCTCACATGCTTAGTTGGCTCGGCATACATTTAGGTGACTATAGTATCTCTGAGCGGGAGTCCTAGAATGCGAGTCTAGACGGTGGCAGGATTTTCAACACTAGGTTGTTAGCTAGGTCGCTTTCTGGAGGAAAATTCTAGCGATCGGCTGCTCGAATCGGTAGTTTTCCGTGGTTTCTCCGATCAACACCAGGCGAATGCCGGAGCTATCATAACAAACGGGCCACGGACCGCGCGCGTTCTTTCATGTATTTTCCTTGTCCTATCGTAACTCCTTACTTACACACACACACACACACACACACACACACACACTTAAAATAGCCGAGAAACTGGTTGGGAACTTAGTTTGTCCCGGCTGGGGCGGTGCCCCGCTGGTAGATACCTGGTGGGGAAACCCAAAGGGTAGGTCGGCGCCGAATCTGGCCGTCCAGTGGGGGATCGTCGCCACTTCCCGCGATAGAAACATGCCCTAGACTTACGGGACGAATAGCATTAGTCGTTGACGTGCCCGGCATCACTGATGAATCAATAAATCCGACGCTGTCACCGCTGCGCCGTCTCATTTCCACTGTCCGCACCGCCGTCACCGCCCCCTCCTCCACCACTCCCATCGTCTCCAGAGTCTCAATCCTCGACTCCATCGCCAGCGCCCCTCGCGGCCGAGGCGCGTGCGGTGGGCTTTGGATTTATGGGCGGCCGCGTCCTCGTGTGCGGTGGGAGCGGAGACCACGCGCTTCCAACGCTGATTGGGGACGTTAACTACTTTATTTGAAGCTCGGCCTTTCCTTCCACGGCTATTGTCACCGTCGCTTTTGAAGGTGTATATTTTCCTCAGGATGGACAGCTGTGTGTTTTAGTCTCGTCGCGTAGCCTTCGGTCAGTATTTCTTCCAGTGAAATGAAGTTTTCCCGAAGCACAGTTAGGTTGAAGGTGCGGTTAGTGTGTGTTGTCTATTGCCGCTTAATGAGTTGTTGGAAGGAAACCCAGCAGCCGTCATGCAAGTGTTAAGGTTGGTCTTGACACTGGCACTTGAGTTAAATTATGTTCTTCAAAGGTAGTAACTTTGCTATGTTTTTGAATAGGCGTGTCTCCTTGAATTTTTTATTTCTGTGAAATTTCCCAGATCGTGTATCAATTTATATTTAAGATCGGCGGAGTGTTTTGAAGGTGAACAAGAGGTGGCGAATAAAGTGCTTGAAGGAAATATTGTTCTTTAATCCGTCGGATGAACCTTTACAACGACTGCACAAACGTACGTCTGTCTTAAGGCGCAGATCATATCACAATTCACAATAAACATTTAGCACATGGCCTCGAGCATTCCATAGAATAAAAAAAGAACAGGAAGCCTTTGAACTAGAGAAGCATGAAAGCAAGTTCAAAATGCGAAAATGAATTACAGCCTTGAAGAGTCTGGTCACTTCTGACAAATGATCAGCGCTGCCATCACCCGAATGTGAATTGAAAGGGAGAAGGTCGCAGCAGATGTTCATTCTTCAATTACCCGCAAGGTCGAGAGGAGCGCTGCTGTCTTGTGCTGCATCAACAGGACGTGGGAAGAGGTCCGGTGGGACGAAATTGTTGCACAGGCACCTTCCGCGTTCTTTTGCTTCTGGTCACCCGCTCCGAGAAGCGTAAGCCACCAGCAAGATCTCCGGGTATGTTCTATCAATACCATTTCTTTAATGGTGAATGCCTATTAGATCATTTTCGTTTTTTCATCCGTACAATTGAAAAAAAATTGCCTGCATGAGGTAGTGTCAAATCCCAGTTAGACCGACACATCCGGAAATGTAAACCTGACCCGAATCTCAGCACTTCTTAAAGGCTTCTTCGAATTGGTTCCATCGCATATGTTCTTTGTATCACGAGGAAACTGTTATGCGAGGAAGAAATCTGTAATGTTGCATTACGTGACGGAGTACTGACGTATTCTCCGACTGACGTGTTTTTGCGTGTTTTGACGTGTGTTTGGAAACATCACTGGCGGAATAGATTTGTTATAATGATATAACTTGAAGTAACAATTCTTTTTCGGACGATAGGGATATCATTAATCCTAGTGATCAATCGATAATATTGTATCGATAGTCATATTTCAATTTTTATGTCAAAAAAGAATTACTGTCGTGAACTATATTAATTTTAACAATTGTTTCATTTTATATAAGAAGCAGTGGAAATGTTCTAAAAACTATTTAAATACTTATGATAATAGAGGTGTATCTTCCTAAATTTTTTGATCCGTTACCCATGCCCTTCAGTGTCGTGGGCAGTAGTCTTTGCAGATACTTTTGAGGTGTCGATGCCTTGTGTTGCTATCACCAATACCAAACGTGTGAAGTGTAGCGCCGCGGGAGTCCCAGTCGCTCATTAGGCCGAGGCAGGGCCGTGAGTGCGGTTGCAGGCGCTGCAGGACCCGTCACGCGAAGGAAAGACCGCAATGCCTTCATTACTCGAAAGAGGCGCTTTCTCTTCGTTTGCTTCCTTTTCTTGTGTTTCCCCTTTCTACTGTGCACAGAATTGGATTCGATAAGTATTGTTGCATGGGCATGGCGAAAATACGTATTTCCACATTATTGACAGTCGTGATGTGTCATCGGGTCGCCAAGAGGAGAGGAATGATAGGAGGATGGGAACCGAGATGTAGACATGACTTGGCAGGAAACATATGTCTCCCGATTTGCATCACTCTGCCTCGAGGAGTTGCTTGGCCCTCTCTCCCTCCACGCAGATGTGCAGCGGCGGCTGTGCTCGCCTCGCCCCCTCCCTTCCCGCTGTCACTCGAGCGGCCAATCCGCCGTCGAGGTGCCACTTCCGAGGCGCCTAACTCCGACTAGAAATTATGAAACAGGCTATAAAATGAAGACCTCGGGTCAATAACATCCTGTGCCGCAATACGTAAGCTTTGAGAGAATGGACAGTAAAGAATCATTCTACATATTGGTATAAAGACTATTAATTCGTGAATTACACTGCCATCGTGAGGCGAATCTTTAAAATAAATACGCATCTAGATACATCTACGGGGAATCGAAAAATACTAATATCTCAATTTGATCAGAAATGTGACATAACATGTGTTTGCCCAGTCTTCAAATAATCCTTTAGATTCGCCCAGGAACTCTTTTCCGTGAACAGTGAGGCTATTGGAAGCAGATTTACTCCTAGTCTTTGTTTGCCTGTGGCGCTTCAGCGCAATTGGAGCCTGGGTCTGAATCCTCGTTTCCGCTACCTCAGCCCATCGCTCTGATCTATGCTGGTCATATTCTAGTTTCTTATACCCTTTGTACTTAAGTACTGCACATGTGCACCTGCTTAGGGTCAGATGAGTGTTAGAAATAAACAGTTTTTGCATTATTCCAACGACTACCGACTTCCATGCCCATCTGCACAATCATTGTAAGGAATATCTCTAATAGGTTTTATTACGACTTTGCCAACAGAAACATGACGTGGTGGCAACCATAATGCATTTGCTAGCATATTCGAATTTTAAAAAATGATTTGGGTTGCACTGAAAAATTAATTATATATAAATCCATCATTGGGGATACGGACGGTGTTAACCATCTTTTCCTTGTCAACACAGAGAAATTTGTCTGCAAAACTGTAATATATAATGATATCATTGTCTGTGGTAGTAATGTATTTTAAGTAGGGAACCTTGAAGAAAAACAAGAGAAAAGAAACACATGCCCGATGTGACGTCATGCGTATTTGCATCGCGCCGTCTGGCGTTCGCATCGCGCGCGGCTACGGGTCGGGTCGGGTCGAGGTCCCGCGCTGTCTCCCTTGACCGCTTCCGCCCTGAGCCTGCTCCTTCTGCTTATCAGACGCAGCGCTCAACGGTGTCAGTTAAGAGAGATCGGCGATCCGCAGGGTCCCCGGTTACCACCTGGCCTCTCCACCCCCTCCCCCCCGCCGGAGACCCGTCCCAACACCCTTCCCTCCCCGCCTCATCCGGCTCATCCGCGCCCCCCGCCCCGCCCCCCCCGCCCCGCCCCGCCCGCCCCGCCCCCCCGCCCCGCCCCGCCCCCCCCGCCCCGCCCCGCCCAACCCCAACCGGCCCACAACGCCCTCCCGCATCCCCGCCGGACCTCTCCCCGCCTCGCAAGGCTCGCCACGCCTCGCCCCCCCTCCACGCCCGCCTCGCCCACCCCACCACGCCCCCCGCCCAGCCCTTTTCCTCCCCTTCCCCCACACCTCGCCACCTTCACGCCTCCCCAGCCCGACCCCTCCGCCCGCCCACTACCCATCGCCCGCCGTCCTCCGACCACCGCCCTACCGAACACAACGAAACGCAGCGTACGAATCGAAATAGCGTTGAGGACCGCGGCGACCCCGCGCCACCGTCACTTTCCCATTGCGCAAACCCCGTTACTAATCGTAATGCGGCTGGCCATAACCGGCACTCCATCCCGCCTGCACGTCAGACGAGCCTGCAATGAAGGTCACGCGTGGGCGCCGCTATGCGGGAAGCTTTTAGCGTCATTCGGAAGATGTTCACATTTACACAAGTTCAGTCTGATTCATAGTACTGCTCGGCGGTTTTTTTTCTTTATTACACTAAAGGCAAACAGATTGCCAACAACCAGATAAAAACTGCCAGCTAAGCGTGACGATTACTCTGATTATGTGTCCCTGCTTGTCGTTATCGACACCGATAGATCAGAATTGTAAACGTGTGTTAACAGTGAAAATAAAGATATTAATGAAGTTGATATGCTAAGTAGAGAGCTTTATTTTCGTGACGACTGAATGGTCTTTAGTTTTCGGCTAGGAGGTTTTCGTGTAGGAGGAAATAATTTTACTCACGTGATTGATGTCATCATCCTCATTCAAATAACACCTTTATTTTCTCTCCGCCCTTAGTTGTAAGAAAAAGGAGAGATAATTTATAGCCCACATTCCCAGTGAGGAAACAAACGCCGATGAGTGAGTACACAAAATTAAAAATAATGGCATAAGCTCGTTTCTATTAATCATGAACATTAAATTACTTAATTTTCAGTATTTACAAAAACCGTTTTTTATCCATCCTTCATGTTAACAACAAATGGTATTCGGTTATCTCTTGGCCAATATTATGAGCAAATACGCGCTTGTGACTATGCCGCCCACGAAGTTTCAGCTAATAGCTTGCAAGAGTTCTGACCATACAAATCAATTACATATTATGAAAGTCACATACAAAGTATTACAGATTATCTAACAGTGACTTGTCCAACGCTTTAAACTGCTTTAAATGTATTTTCGTATTAATTAATTTCTGTTTTTTAAAATTAGAGGTCTAACCGTGAGCGACAACAGACGGACTAACTCACAAGCATTACCTATTACTGTATATTAATGACTAGCTCATTGGAAATTTCCAATAAATTCACGAATCGCATACCAACAAAGGAATTTATAAGGATATTTCTAATAGAAGAGTGATAGTTAATAACAATTCCGAGAATAAAATTACCATCAAAAGTGTTTCAGAATGCATTAAATATTAATTACATGAATAAAATTGGGGCATATGATGCACAACGCCTCCTATGATTTTTATGTGACAGTTCATAATTGGTATAATTGATGAGAATGTGTTAATAAAAATCGATATATTTTTTGATTGGTCCCCTTCATTGCTCCAAAATATTTTTGTTAAATACTGTTGTGCCAATTTTGTAAATGTAATTGTCAATAGGAAAGTATGCTACTTTTATATTTCCAAACCCTTAGAAGTTATAATTAATGCTGATGTTCTCTTTACGAAGAAGCCTTGTGTAACTTTGATGATTATTTCTGAAAACTATTTCACGAGCCAAGTGAATTGTACTCTTTCTCCTTCTCGTTGTTCCTCTTTCATTCTTTCTCCCCCTCATACTTTTATTTCTTCTTTTTCTTCTCCACCTCGTTCTTCTTGTTCTTCTCGGTTTCATCATTTTTATTTATCATTTCCAAAGCGCTCTTTGCATTCCCTATGCTAATACTTGGACTGGGCTGTCAGGAAGTGCGTGGTGTGTGGCTGCGAGGGGGTGCGGAGGGCGAGGGAGCTGGCCGCTCGGGGCGACGGGCAGCGCGGGGCGGCGCGGGCAACGGGCGACGGGCGGTGTAATTTGAGTGTGTCCGAGGAGCGCCGCTCAGCCTAGCGGGTGTGGGAGCGACCCGCGGGTCAGCGTAGCCCTCCCCGCCGATCTGCTCCATACAAACATTCATACTGTTTTTTCATTTTCTGTCTCTCGCTTCGCTTATCGTTTCCCTTCAATGAGTATTATGTTAGTACGATACTGAAGTGGCATAAAATAAATACGAAAAACATAAATCCCGTTAAATCTTCCTTTTTTTCATATTTATATATTTCTTTCTTTATCTTTTATGAATTAGGTATACGAAACCTCATCATTCGTGTGCATGTCAAATAATATATTTAAATCGTTAGAGGAATTGAACAGGTATGGTGGTAAAGTTTTATATATGCGAGAATACCATACGTGAATGGAAAACTGCCTTTCTTTTTAATTGGCTGGATCGAAGCACCGCTTAAAAGTTTTAGTTACGAAAATCTCTGATGTTAGCAAAATGCTCTTGGTTCATAGCAAGTTTGTAATATTCAGTAAAAATACCTGAATTTCTTTCCATAATTCGTTAAGAAATGCAGAGTGTTAAGTACTCTGTAATAACGTTAAAAGAAATTGAAAGAAACACACATTCAAATAAAGTGTGTACTCTAGACCTACTGGGAACGTTGAAATTCATCGCCAGCATGTTGAAGGATTTCAACAGGTACCGCAGACATGTGAAATATGGGAGAGAGCAAGATAATCCATAATGCAGTGGTTACGAGTTTGTGTTACAGGTAATGGAAGTTATTTCGAGTATTTGTTGTAGAACCAAAATGTATCTCTAACTTGGCAATCTTAGTATACATACTTTGCTTAACTGAATTCTTTTGCTTATTTTGAAGTCCTCCATTCATTCCCCAGAGATGTCTCTCACAACACAAAACAAAAAGTAAATAGCGAGATTGTAGCAACATTCAATAATCATAATGCGTCCGTATTTGAAAATTGTGGGAAGAAAATCGTATGTTAATTTGAACTTTCTTGCTTCTTTTTTGGTCCTCCACATATCCCCCAGACTTCTCATATCTTATGTCTACTGCAGTTAAATAGAATGTTACGTATACGTAACATTATGTTTAACTGCTGTAGACACGTTGGAGTTTTATTATTTTCATTGTCACCTATTTGTTGTTATTTTCGTCGATGTATATGCAAAACTTTGCGTAAGCGTGAACTTAAGCACATTAAATACACGCTAGTGTTGCAGCAAATATTAACATAACTTTTACACTTTCCTTTCCACAATTCCTTGTAAATTTCAGAATATTATTGTTAGAAACCCAGTTGGGACATCAAAGTCAAGCAGTGTTTATATTTCGAAGCGAGGCGTGTCGAGATTAATCCTTGACATTGTCGCTGCTAAAAGGACAGGTCTGCTGGCGCATTTGAAGCTCGCGTGGGCGGTGAGGACATTGTTGTTTCCGCCTCCAGCGCCCCCTCCCCGCCCCCCTCCGCCTTCGCCCACGTGTGGCTCCGCGCGTCACGTGGCTGGCTGGCGCCCTAACTGCGCGGGTATTCTTCGCGCGGGTAAACGGCTGCGCTTCGCCGCCGCGAGCGGGCGTGGCGCCCGGGAGCGCGCCTAACGAGACAACTCCGACGTCCGACGCGCGATTGGCTGAAATCTCCAGCCCAGAAGACCCTTCATGCGTGGCGGGTAACTGTTCCCGAGGTTTCTATAGGAGCTAATGACTGGATGTGTTCGCCACACGTCATTCCCCGCCGGGCGGAGGATCCTGTATGGATTGAGCGATTACATCACATCTTTTGTGTTTTTGCCGATAGAGGTGATCGACTCCGGGCTTGAAAAGCAGTGTACGTTCCTTGGAAAGATTATACCGTTGGTAATTGAAACGTGCAGACATATCGGTTAAACATTCCTAAAGGAAATAAGAACTGTTTTAAACTCAGCAGTTTAAAGTATATTTTCATGCATTTTATTCTGAAGAATACTTTTTAAAATTGAAGAAAGTTTTTTGCATATTTCAGAAATTTTTCTTTTTTGAATCAGAACGTTTCAGTTTAGTTCTATTATTAGTTTAAATGAATAAATCATGGATGAAAGTAAAGAATGGTTACACATACACGGTCAACCAAACGTATTCCTCTTGTGTGTTTGGCGTAGGATGTTTTCCAAAAAAATGCATCTTCTTTGGAATGCTCTATTGCGTAATAAGGTTTAATTCCAAATACCGTAAGGCGGGAGAAGAGAAGATGAGAATTTCCTAAAGAGGAAGAATCCGCGTCAAGCAGAAGTGGTCTGCTCCTACTGAAGGTTCTCGTTTGAGAGGAAACGAAGATACGATAGGTCGGGAGAAATCAAAATTTCTTCCGGTTTGTGGTCTTTCTTGCCTCTATCACGAGCGACCCGTACCGGTTTCCTAGCCCATCTCTTCTTGACTGATTCTTTCTTTATTTGCCTTTGAGGTGAACAAGGAACCATTGCGAACCAACATTCAAAATCAGCCTTTGCGTACTCACATTTTTCGAATGGAAAAAGTATATAAATAATTTGTGCCAATTGCGAAAAAACGTTCAATGGGATATCTGAGTTCCGTTTCAAATGTCCAGTATGTTTTATAGTCACTCCGAGAAATACAACTCTCACGTTTATCGTAACGTCCCTTGAGAAAATTGCTTTCGGGAGATGCTATCTCAGCGCTAACACACGATTCATTAGGTCTGAAACGGCGCCCCGTTCTCAATGTAAAGGCAAGAGGAGCATCTTCTTTGCGGGTTCCGGCTCGAAGATATAGCACATTACGGTGTCGGTTGCTCCCTTGAGAGAAATAGAGATTCATTTTACGTCATATTTCCCGCAAAATGACACATACGATTTGTACCTTTTTGTGTGTGGTAATCAGTAAATCTATTTTTTTGTCGGGAGCCTGAACGTTCTCTTTCCTTCCCACGGCCAGGGGCAGCTTCTTAGGAGATGATAAAGTACCCCATAAAGAGAGCTCTATTGGATGCGAATGAAGACTAAGGGGAGGTTGGGGTGAAGCAGTGTGTTGCCCTGACGCAGACTTTCTAACGGAAACAGCGGATGCAAGAGACGGGGAAGATAAATAAAATTACTGAATCGGGCAAATGTCCAAATATTTTCACATTGAGATAAAGAACACATACACACAAACAAGAGGTGAAGAGCAACTGCCTAGTTATTATTTATGTCCGTTCTACATTTTCAAAATCAAGCAAAAACGTCTGCACAAAATCGTGCCCTACGAAAATATTGGGAAGAACAAATACTAATAAACAGTATACAAGATGGAGAAGAAATGTATTTAAAAAATCGCGAATTGATTCGATAAAAAAAGCGAATGAAATGCTGTATCCAATTCTTCCTTGGCGGCGCGTGGTTCGCTTTAGCCTTGTGCGCTTGCGTTATCTGGAGGAACCGTCCTGTCGAGCTCTCGCCTGATGCAGTGCTGAGGAAGGCCGGCGCCCCCTCCTCCCGTCGCCTGCTGCACCTGCGCCGAGGCCAACGCCCCCTCGCGGCGCCCGCGGACGCGCTCACGTAAGCGCTCCACGGAGAGCCACTCCCCCTCCACCACGACCACCACCACCACCACAACCACCTTCAACTTCTTCTCCACCACCTCCACAACCACATCCACTTCGCTGTCGCTTCCACCTCCAACTCCATCGCCGTCTCCCTACCACCACCATCACCACCACCGCCAACTCCTCATCCACCACGACCACCACAATCACCACTACCGCCATCGTCATCGCAACCACCACCACACCACACCACCACCACGACCTCTAACCCCACCTCCGACACCACCACCTCTACCACCTCCACAATCACCACCTCCAACTCCACGGCCAGCAAATCATCCACCTCCACGACCTCCACCACTACCACCTGCACTGTTCACTGCAACCATTCCATCATATTTGCGCAACTGGTACCATTCAGAACAACACAATTGCCACAGATTCTACAAACTGATAGTCTAGAAATACGCATGAATTTTGTCAGCGTCTTCGCTTCGATCCTACAATTCTTGTTTCTCTTTTGTGGATACATGCAGCAACCCATTTTTGCGTTATGTTGTCTCAGCGCAATTTCTACCACCTCTCTTCCAAGTGGTTAAATGGGAGAATAATGCAAGAGCTTGCGTTTTAAAACCTGAAATGGCTGCGTCTTAAACCATAACCATTGTCGTTGTTAGTAATGATGTTTACATTCCATTACATCGAATAGGATAGTCACCTGCGAAGGATCGGGTTGAGGCTTGTGTGGAGGCCTTGCTGCCTGGCGCGGCGCGGCGGCGGGGAGAGCAGGCGGGACGGGAAAGCAGGCGACATCGCGCGCCGGGCTCATTAGCGCCCGTGGCTCATCACTTTGGGCGCCCCACCCTCCTCTCTCGCCGCGGACGGCTGCTCCGGTTGCCCCACGTTTACTCTGGCTGCACACGCCTTTCAAGCACGACACCCCCCCCCTCGTGGCCAAGTGGGAATTCGGCGCTGCCTGCGGAACAGAAGGATGTGGACTGGCAATAGTCTCCGGGCAGGTTTTTAAAAAGTTAAAATCCGTCAAGTGAACGATCGGAAGTGATGTGATGAAACCATCGTTATTGTTTTTTTTTATATATTTTTATTTTGTAATGGCGAATGTAATAACATACACATATGTGTGTTTTAATGAATGAATTACATATATGTGCCGGCTGACTGTTTCGATATGTGTCTCTGTTACTTTGGCAGTAGGGAAATTATATTGTAAATCTGTTATTATATAAGTGTATGACGGTTTTGATCCTGACTTCATGTTGACTGATCATTAAGTTGAAAATTTACTTTGTTATTATACTCGATGGATTATGAAGATGACTGCTCAAATATTATGTCCTTTATTATTATTATTGTTATTGTTATTATTATTATTATTGTTGTTGTTATTGTCAATATTATTATTATTGCTGTTGTTTAGTATATTTAACAGAATTAATGATTAAGAAACTTTTTAGTATATGATAGGAAATTAATTTCGTTTATTGTACAGTACCATGTAAGCTAGGGTAGACCAAGGCTTATAAATGGCGCATCAAGCCATTGCGTACGGTATAATGCACTGGAGGTTTCAGTTGATAATAATGTAACTCTACACACGATCATGTTTCCCCGACCCCTGAAGCGTGCCACAGCTGATTTTCAGCTGTTCATCTTTTGGTGCCGTCACCCCTCCCGCTTTCTACAGCGCCCCTCCCGTTCTTGCTCACCTGGCGTCATTGCGAAGCACTATACGTCCCATCGCCCTCGACTCGCGCCCCTCGGACCGGCACGACGCTCTTCAGGCGGTTTTTCGTTCAATACCATTCGGCGGTTACCACACTGCCCTGGTTAACGACCTTTCATATCCGTATTTTGCTGTAGGCAATCCAAAAATATTGTATTTTATCTTACGTTAAGGATTAAGATACAGAAGTCAATTTTGTGTTTGAGATATAATTTGAATATTGAAGATTATTGTTTATGATTTCGCAAATCTCAAATACATTTTCACACTTTTCATCAGCGAAAAAAATTTTTTTAATGTAAATACTGTGTGTATCAGAGCGTAAAGCATTCCATAAGAACCAGTGTGGTGCGAACATTTCTATCCAGCCTCGCGAAAAAGATTTCAAGCTCGCCGGCGTTAACATATCTTGACTTCCTTGTACGACGTCAAAATCTACACTAGTTGTGTTCCTCATTATTATTATTATTATTATTATTATTATTATTATTATTATTTGTTGCGCAATATTAGAGGAACATCTAATATTAGATGACAGTGTAAATGCATAGTTTCAATTCCTCGTTATAACTTGTCAGAAATAGCACTTCCATTGCCTTCTGCTCTATATTCATGCAATAGCAGGCGACGGAGGAGAACAATAAAGTCATATTTCGTAAGAAAGGTACGACAATTAAAGAAAGCGTAAAGTGGGTGGATGTATTTTTGTATGCAGGGCATTGTGCGATAATAACCGTAAATCTCTCCGCCTTAAGGTCGCCTCCTGCGCGCAAGGTAGTCTCTCGCTTCAGTTCTAGGTAGACGGCGCACAATAGAGCATATCATTAACCTCTTATGCGGGGCGCCGGGATTGGGTTGGAATCCCAGCATTCGTTACCGCACCGCTCCATGTGCCGAGGGCTCAGCCACCGGTTGGGAGGCCAGCGACGGCCCTCGCCCACGTGTTCTTGTGGGAATCTCTCCCATATGGGGAAGCGACACGCTCGCAGAAAACTTATTAACGTGCCTCCGTTCACTAAGGACACGAGTGCATTGTATTCGTGTGTGTTTATGTTGTTTTTGGACGTAATTATGGATGTGGGTCGAGAGTTCATTCAGAGCAGTACGATTTGACGACGGAACTGGGAATCGGTTTTTTCCCAGTTTAAGTTAGGGTTCTGTGGGAAACTGTTTTTTTTTATTATTTAAAAGCTTGCGAAAATAGGAATAATCTTAGGTATTAAAACGAACAATATGATCAATATAAAGTTCAACATTTAAAAAGCGTTATTATTTACTGAGTCACTGTTTTATGATCAAACGCCCCGCCATGATAAATAAATAAACTTGATCTCAGTATTTATTACATCATTATGAAACAGGTTGATTTTATAGTTCCTCATAAAATTGTATGATTTGTGTGTATCGCCTAACTTCGTGCAGTAATAATTTTCATTATAAGCTGAACTTGATCCAAGAGGTGTTTTCCAGAGGAACGTGCCGGGCATTTATGTGCACAACGACCCAAATGTACGCACATGTAGCACAATTGAGATGGTCAGTCGAGAGAGACTGGTGGCTCCCGGCAGCGCATGCGCAGCGAGCCGGCTGCGGGGACCACCGTCGCTCATCCCTCTTAAGGCTCAATCGCAGCGCCTCCGCTCGGCCGTAAATCGTACGCAAAGGTCGTAAGGTCACGTCGAGTAAACTATTTGCTTTGGCCGCGCCGTGGCCTTTCGTCTGCGCGTTATTGAAAGGTCAGCACTCCTCGCGGCTGCTGTCGAATCCGCCAGCGTAGCGGGACTTGTCTCTCAGACCGCGGCCGTATTTATGATGCTTGTGGGTGGTCTTTCGTCCACCTCGGATTCCAGGCCGAGCACGTTACGTCGACATTGAGTCGGAATGTTATGGTTCTGCCCGCAATTATCCCAAGTGGACCCCTTGCAGACTATTGGAATTATTCTTGAATTCCTCTGAAATTGCTGCGGTTCTAGATTCGCGTGAGAGATAAGTCAATCGATAAAAAATGTGGGAACCTTGCAAGGTACGGTATCCTTTTCTTTTCAGTCTCGCTGATTTATTGGGAGATAAAGGTTGTCATGTTTACGGTTATCAGATAGTTCAGGTGGTTGTGTTCAATACCAAAGAATTTTTAATTATTTGCTTTACAAGAATACTTCCAACGCCTTTTTACTGCAATTCTCCAGTTTTATGTGGCAGAAAGATCATTTATTTTGCAGAACTGCGCTGCCCATTGTGCTGCGATCCCCATTTCTCCTATAACGTGGAATGGACTGATTTGAACATTAAATTGGTAGAAAACAAAGTAAATAGCAGACTAATGGATCTTCTTAGTTACTGGTATTTAGTTCTACTTTACATATCCGCCAGTGTGTCAGTTTTAAATACGTTCATAACTTGCTTTTCCCTGTAAACATCTCTTTGAGGCATGTAACGCCTCTAACAAACAGTTCTGTATCCTTGGCTCGAAGATTTTATTGCTTCACGCTGTCGTTCATTGAATCCATCGTTAGCTGTGTCGCTGTATCGGCTGAACACCTCCAGCCGATGCCCATGGACTACATAAGCCGCGCCGTGTCTCGCGCCCCTTATCTGCGTGCGTTGGCCGTGCGTTATCCGGGCGCAGGAAGCGTGCGCGTGCAGTGCCAGGGCCGTGGGCCGCGATCGCGTCGCGAGGCGGCGATAGGGATCGCGCGGCGGCGCGCCCTCGAGGGACTGCAACGCACGGCGGGAACGAGGGCGGCACCGCCTGGGTTTCATTGATTATTTCCTGTTCTGAGTCCTGTAAGTGTAGCGCATGTTTTATCAGGGGATGTGACGCCTGGATGTTGAGATCGTCGACCGCGTCGCCTAGCGGGGGTTTCCCCAATCAGGTATCTCCCAGTAGCGGGGCACCGCCCCAGCCAGAAGAAGCTGTAAGCTCCCAACGCTCCCTGGCGTTAACGGGTTCTAAAGATCTCGAGCGACAAGAGCGGGCCTCGGGCCAAAGGCCCTCTCTCTATATTACGTTTTACGTCACTGCCAAAATAAATTAAGTATTACAACTTCTTAGTGTGTTGAGAAGTTCTTGTAGTTTTTGGAATATGGAATTCGTTGTGCTACTAATTCACTATATTATAAACGTGATATATGGTAAAAACCTTTCACTAACGATATGTTTGTAATCTCCCCATAATACAATTGGAAAAACCTTAAATCCGTAGCAATTTATAAATTAGTACATAAGGACCTCAGTTGCTGTTAAACATATATTTTCACTGTTAGGAATGAAGAAGATGCGACGTTTCTTTTGGTTGTGATAATACTAAACCTCTCCAGAATAAAACACTATTGCTGTTCAGCATTTCTGGACAAGGCTAAAAATATTAAACAGTATCAGGATAAATTCTCCTGACAATATAAGTTAAAAAGACATACTAGGATATTAAACTAATATTAAATATTATTTCTGTTGTAGTCCCATTTACGAGTTAGATTTCGTTAGTAGATAGTTGAAGTGGATTGAAATATAAAACTGATTGTGCGTTGATCTGGCTCCATTGTATCTCCACTATAGCCAGGACTGCGGCGCCTCGTGGAGACCTCAACGCACCGTCAGACGAGAAGCTCGGACGCGCGCGATCCGAGGCCGCGCCGGGCGGGGCGGGCGGCGGGCGGGGCGGACGCGGGGCGGGGCGGCGGCGGCGGCGGGCGGGCGGGCGGGGCGGGCGGGCGGGCGGCAGGCCTTGGGCGCCGCCCAGGGCGAGCCCACGCCGCCGCGTGCCGTCCTCGCCCGCCGCCGCCGCGGAGCACTTATTCAAGCGCGTGTCACGCGGCTGGAATTTCTGTGGGCGACGGCGGCGGCGCTCGGGGACTCTGGGGGCTACCGCTCCACGGACTCCGATGCGACTGCACTTCCCCGAGCAGCAACAATAAAAAACTACATCAAATCCGCCTCATAATAAACATCTATTCTTCTCTTCCTACCATGTGCACACTTCTACTGTACAAAAGCATCGTGCGACCTTTGTCATTAAATGGTTGTCCGGTCTGGTACAATTCTACTCCTACCCTTACATACACAAATATTATAAAATGAAATTCTAACAGAAGCTGCGAATCCATCCTGGTTTTTTAAGGAACAACTCTTTCAACTCCAACTTACAATTTCGTACCAACCAAAACTACAAACACATCAAATATCGAAACAAATATCATAACATATGAACAAGAAAAAGGTTCCTGGCACATTTCATTTTCAAAGAGATCTCGTTGATCCCTAACCTCGAGTCGTAGAAAACGATGCCCTCTCTACTCCTTTCTCACATATCACGTTGAAGTATCCAAAGTAATGAAATCATATGTTCAATTGAGTTCCTTTCATCGTTATTAAACTGTGCTATTTGTCTTCTCTTTATAAGTGTTATTTTGTGTATTTTGAGTTTTTCAACCAAAATCTGAAAGAGCCGAACAGCTCAACGATGTAAAATGAAGTTCTCGATAAAGTTGTCTGTACTATAAAAAATGAATGGTGAGGTCTTCCGCTCGCAGAGTAGGGGAGTGGCCACAATGCTCGCCTTCTACCTCTGGATACCGGGGTTCCAGTGACAGCGTAGGCTTCCGCGGCCGGAGTCAGTTAACTACTTGGTTGCCTGGGAAACGCTGCGTCCTACGCATAGGTGCCAATGTTTCGCCCTGAGAAGTGTCGTAGAATGGCGGCCGAAACGTTGGCAGAGCCTATGACGCGGCGTCTCCGGGATGGTCAAGTAGTTATCGGGGTTCAAATCCCGCCAGTGTAACCATTTGGAATTTGGAGGGGACGAAGCGGGTTCGCTACATTTTTTTTCTCCGAGTTCTCGTTTTTCTTCTACCTTCCCCTTGCACCTGCATTCAAATCATATGTGCAAAACTCAGAAATGGCCGGAAATACTTAGGTACTAAGGAACATAATTAATATTGGTGATTGTTGAAAATGTGACAATGAATGGGGAGCGATATTGAAAAAAATGCAAACCATACTGCGATCTTCGATCACTCTCTTTGGAAATAAATACGCCATTCAACTTAATGCTGGGCATTTATTTAATAATTGTGAGCTCATGCACCATCATAATCATCAGTTTTGCGATCTGCATGTCGAGAATTCGACTACGAGATTTCCAGGTGTTAGAGTTTCAAAGACATCAACAAAGTGGTTTGAAAAACATACAAACTTATGTAGAGAAGTACTAGTTGTCCATTACAATCATAAACTAATGACAATTCAATGAGTTTATAACATAAACTACCGGACAGAAGTACAAATTGTGCAATTTAGTCAATTTTATTCTGCATAATGTTACGTGTACTAAACGTAATGAAATGCCTTGAAAGGAGGTATGGTAGTTGTAATTTTTTTAAGAAGGATAAATGCTGATGAAGTACTTCGTATCTATTACTATCTTTGAAAAATGGAAATACATAGGCGGGGTCTCTTTGTAAGATCTCTCATTTGCATGGGAAATCTATTTGTGCAAAAATGGCGTATCGCGAGCCGCGATTCTTTGTGCGCGAGCCTACGCTGGCGGCGCGGAATGCATGAAACATGAATAAGGCGGAGCAGAGCGCTCAGGTGCAAGGCCGGCCGCGTTGCGCCAAGGGGCTGCGCTGCAGGCGCCCGATCGCAGGGCTCAATGGACACGTGGCAAGGGCCGCCCTGCACCATGCCCCACGGAGGGACTTCATTTGTGGCGAGTCACAAGCCAGTAGCCCTGGCCTTCCACCTAACCATTATGATGAATTTACTTTTACAAAATTTACAGGTGAGGCGTTCGGACGTAAAAGATATTAACTGACATTACATGTCACAAAAAAATTCTTAAATAGAGATGAAAGAGTTTACTCACACACTTAAAATCAGTAATCCTAAAATCGTCCATATAAATGTCAGTTGTCGTCATTTATATCCGAAGTGCCTCAATTGTGAATAATTAACAAAAGGAGGGGGAATATTATACATTTACTGGGCATCACCCACAGCGCCGTGATTCTTCCGTGCAGCGTCCCGTCCCGCCCTCTGCTCCTCCCCTGCGAAGGACTCTCAAAGTGCTGCTGAAATTTCATTCAACTTAAGTTGTAACTGATTTTGTTTGCGATCCCGATCCATCTTTTACCTTCGTGTTCCGTCAGTCTGATTTTAGCCCAACGTTTAGTTATTTATTTGTTTATTCATCTTATGACCGTTATACATCTAAATGATATTAATTCGAATTAATCAAAGGAAATCCGGTGTAAATGGAATTTAACTGCAAAAAACTTCGTGGAACCTATCCCAGCGTAACAATTTCCACGAATTGGAAGAACTTTTAAATATTGAGATCTTTTTATTCCGTTACGGCTCCAGCAGTGTATTGAATGAAAAGTAATGCTTTTGTTTTCTGCTTCACGTATGAAATAATTTCTAATGTGAGTTAGAGGTTGAGGTTATGCTTTCGAAAAGAAATTATCTTTGGTATTGAAGTAAGCCGGCCCCTTAGGTCGGTGCGTCTATGTTGAAAGGCCGGAGGATGTGCGAGAATCGTCCACGCACGCCAGGCATAGGGCTGCGGCTACGGGGTTTACATCATGCAGCCTTCTGCTTACTCTCAGACAAGTGACCTATGTGGCCCCCTCTAATAGAAAGCATATATATTACGATTCTCAACCCCTAGGCTTTTCAGCTATACCTGAATGGTTTAATGTACAGGTGATGATGATCGATCAATGATGGAATGTGTGGTAGAGGAAACGGGAGAACGCTCAGAAAAACTGCTCCTTACCCGGTTTGTCCACCCCAAATTCCTCATGGATCCACGGGATTTTGAAGCCTGGTATTGAGATGTGGAGGATGAGCGAACTGGCCACTAAATTTCTGGAAGCAAGGGAGCACGAAGAGAAGGCAAGTGGCCTGTGAGAAGGAGAGGGCAAGTGGGCCGCCCGCGGCCTGGCCCTAGGCCAACACATTGTTCAGCGCCTCCGCTAACGGTCGCTCTCCGCGCCCCGCCCCGCCCCGCCCCGCCCCGCATCCCACTTTCGCTCTCTCCGCCCCTCCCCTCCACACTTCCCCGAGAAGGGATTGCAATTGCTTGTGGAGGATCATGAGCGGGCGTCTGACGCACTGTTTGGCACCGGAGGGGCCTGGGAGTGCCCGCGGAACTTGCTAGCTGCCAGCGTTGCATAAACATCACGAGTCTGCGTCGAATCTGTGACCTTAGACCTTGCAATTCCGCCCCACCACCATGTCATTGCGCGAGATGGAAAGGATCATGAGAGATCGATGAATGCTCGAATCGGAGAACGGAAAAATTGATAAACATGGAGAATGTGTAAACGCCATATCGAAGCACAAAAGTACGGAGGAATCGGGGAAGGGAAAATATCAAGATTTAACGAAAATATCGTCATAATATGAGTTTGCAATCCATAAATTAAAACACGTCCAAAAGCACGTTTTATGATCAATATTCTCGTTTGTATACGCATATAATAGGATGCCTCATGATCAGCACTAGACTTTCACCTGTATCATTGATTTTTCAGTGTCAACTCTTTAATTTTTTGTCAACCTAGTGATTTGTATGGGGCATTTTCCTATCAAAATGCTTAATAGTTTCGTCGTTTCCCGCTATCTCATCAACACGAGCCGATCGCCATTTATCTGATAATCTCCACGAAAGTCTCAAAATATTGCAAACTATCTGAGCATTTTATGGCTCTCTTCGTTCTGGCACTGCAAACTCGCGTCAAAAAAATTGAAGAAAGAAAACAAAAAATGGGAATTTTATCTAGATTGTAAGTGAAGACATATATTGTAAGGTAGGCAAGTTTGACAGGTGATTTCTTGTTTGCCCCCAACCAAAAAGGATTTTTCTACTCTACCTTCGTAGCTAGGTCGAATTCAACCTGTATCTGGAGGAGAATTGTGATGACCGGCGTCTCTGGTAGTCTTTCTTTGTTTCCCCTATGGATATCAGGCGAAAACCGGAGCTATATTCTCAAGTGGGGATGAAGGGACGAGATCTCAAGAGGAAGATTTGGAAGATCTAAATACGTATCGACTGGGATCTGAGAAGAGGGGTCAGCTGTTAAGAACCTCGCTAATACTACTACTAAATACTCCCTCGTTCGCCACTACGGCAAAGTACAAATATCATCTCTTCTGTGTCTGCGGAGCTGCTGCGCTGGCATTGCGCTTCCGCGAGTGGAATAATTCGCGCGGCGGCCGCCGGGGCGCGTGGCCGCCGCACGACAGCAGCGTCCCTCCCCCCTCCGGTGATGCAACGCGAGTGATGGCCGGGTGATGGATGGCATTCGGTAACCTCGCGTAACGCGAATCAAATGGCCCGCGTGATACAGCACCCACTTCCATCACATGTTCACTCGAAGTGTTACCTAAAGCCAAATGCCTGGCCAACTATAAATCATTCCCCTCCTTCCTATCCTGCAACGAGTAATGCAATTCACGAGCGTATTTCCACATTTTCTCTGAAAATTGTTCCTTGGCATTTCCTTCCACGCCAAGACCGAATTGGAGAGATGAGTGTGAAACGTGTTGAAACTGTTGCATTGAAAAATTACAATCTAATTTTCATAGTAAAGAGACTTTTAATACGAGCAAGTATTTCAATTTCCATTCAAACCTGATTTATCAACAGTTCATATGACACTATCGTGCGGGATAGAAACGATAGTTTCAGTTATGATAAATATATGTTTTTGAGGTAAAACAATGGCCTACTTCTATAGGCTCATAGTCAGATCTTAACCAAATATCTAATCGTAAACATAAAATATTGGTTTCATTTTTCAAGTGTTTATTCATGATTAAGTTTTAATTTTCTTCCTATATTAACTTCCTTATTTTTGCAACAAAGACGAATTCAGAACTGATTGCAATAGATTGACAGCCCAGAAAGAGTGAATCACTTTCTTTTGATGGTACGAAAGTGAATAATGTCTCGATCCCGCGTGTCATGTTACTATAGCCTGTTTGTGGCTGCTAGATCAAAGGACGAATAATAGGGTGGCTGAAAGGACATAATGATAAACACCTTGAAGGCGATTGATTGCTTGAGTGTTTCCGGACCCATCAATATTTTATGGTCTCGTAGGTGTGTTATACAAGTATCTTGTATCTTGGAGATGGCTTTGTTCCACATTAGCTGGAATGTGAGATCTAGCTTCCACCTTCAGGTCGGCTTGAGAGATTTCCCTCTCCAGATACCTCTCCCAGCGGTGCACAGCCCCAGGCGGGAGAAGTTGTAATCTCTCGACATGTCTCGACGTGTGTGATAGGGTAGTGCATGTAAGAGTAAGTGTGTGCTAGTAAAGGGTGAGGAAAGTACAAGGATGAGGAAGGAAAGATCGCGCCCTGTCTGTGACCCGATTGTTAGGATACTGTTCCGGCATTCGCGTGGCGTTCATCGGAGAAACCTAGAAAATTACTGATCAGAGCAGCCAACCGCTTCAATTCTCCTTCAGATAGTGGCAGAATTCCACCTAGCTAAACCTTCAGGGCGAAATTGTTGCCGTCGACACTGGGGCAGAAGTATCCCATTGATGTAGAAGTTACCGCAGAACTCAATAGGAGACAGGAGGCTTGTTTTCCCAGCGCCAGCTCCTATACGAAGATGGAACCCAGAGGGCTTCCTTTTCTCGTTCTCAAAATCTCAATTCTGGAGTGTTGCGTAGAAAATTGAAAGGGCGGGCTGAGTGAGTGTCTGACCTGCATTCCCAAAGGTAGCTGCTCGCGACGACGTGAGGCGGGCGCCGCCTCGTCAAAGTACAGTTCAATGAGTGGAGGCGCTCCGCTAAGCGGAGTTTAATTGTGGCTGGCGCTGCGGGCGTAGAACTGGCGGGACCGGGTGAAAAAAGTGAATTTGTAGCCCACAATAAAAGCACTTGGACAGGGATAATATGCCCATGCGAAGCAAGATGGATATGTTTTACATATTGATCTACTGGTAAGGCGTTTTTTGTTACTGGAATACTAGAAGCGATGCAAGACAGTTATTCAGTCATTGGCCGCAACTCTGATGCATCTGAAATATACGAATTTTGATTTGAATATATGTTATTCTATTACACCTTATAATTATTAATAAAGAACTCTTGAATTAATCCATGAATTATTTCACGAGTGATTGCCATATTTCAGCCGCCGTTGAAACAAACACGTTCTCTTTTTTTTTTTTTTTTTTTTTTTTTTTTTTTTTTTTTTTTTTTTTTAGTTGTACCTGTAATGCAGGCCATTGCTAACACCAGCTTTACCACCATCTTTTTGTGTTTCTCATTATCTTGCGAGAGCTGTAGAAATCCCTCATCAAACAGTATTGGCGTGAACAGTATTGTCGAGGATTCAAACTTGGTTCTACATGAGCACTAAGAAGGCTTCAAAAGTGAGTAAATCATCTGCCGAACACACCCGAAGCGTTTGGTGAACATCATTTTCAGGTGCGAGTGGGAGGAGGGCGCAGGTCGTGAAATGTGGCAAACTGGAGATCGTAGTAGGGATGCAACATCGATTGTACTTTTCGATGTTTTGGTCGTCGATGAAAAATACTCATAGTCAGAATTTTGTAGAAGTTAAAATATAAAATACCAACTGAAGATTGTGTTAGTGTTCGAAGAAAACGAACGCGGTTTGTATTACCTTCATCGAGCAGCCTATTATCCCAGGCTCCAGATGCCCTGATGTTTCCTTCGGATTTCCTCATATTTTGCGCAAGAATAAGCGAGTTTACGTCAGTTAAATTTTAATTATAGATTAATTCGCACGGCACCTATCAAATTTAATATTGTTGCGTACGAATTTAATACTAGATGTTACAAAACCAACTATAAGGTCGATGTTTAAAACCATCGAAGGATTTTGATCGATGCAAATTTGATATCGATGTGTTAATTTTGAACTATCCTATGTTCGGCAACATCGACGTTTTATTGCCGATGTGGCATGGCCAGTTCGTGGCCCAGTGCAGTGTCTCGGGGCCAGCGCCGGTGCGCCTCCGCTTGCTCGCGGCCCTGACAGTGCACGGGCGCGGCGCGGCGGGCGGCGGCCAGCGCCCCGGCGGTCGCGGCGGGGGCGAGGGGCGGGAGGGGTAGGGCGCAACCGTTGCACGCGGCGCTGCCGTCGCTCTGGAGAGCAGCCGGCCTGCGAGAATTTCATGCCCGCATATTCATCTATAACTGAACTTCGGTTTCAATCTCCACTCGTCGTAATCTGATAAAACGAGCAAAAACTCGCAAACGCCCGCGCCCGCGCCGCCGCGCCGCGCGTCCGGCGTGCGCGCCCACAGGTTGACCGACGTTCGAGAATAAACGGGAAAGCGCGTGCCCGCGCGCCCGCGCGACCGAAAACTATTCCTTCTGCGCGGCAGCCGGATCGGCTGCACGCAGGCGCGAGTGTTCTCGCCCGCGCGGTTGGCCGGGCAGCGTTCCATCTGCTGGGCTGACGGGAAACGCGTGGTCAGCGCTCTGTCGGCTGTCGCCCGTAATGAGACGTCCTCTTAATTCGTGTTATTTCGCCGTATAATTTAGGAAAATCGTGAGGAACACGCAAATAAAATTTATAGTCGCTTCGGAGACGAGAATTGATGTTCCGCGCGGCCGGAAGCGCGTCTGTTTGGCGCCTCGCTTGACTCGCGTCGTGCCGGCCGGGATTACGTCATGAAGGCGGCGCCAGTCAAATGCAGTTGCCTTCGCTTGCTTCGCGCTGTGTTCCTTATATTATTTTTGTACGCGAGTATTTAGTTTGCCATTGAACCAGTTTTTCGTTGTCTGAGGTATTTCTTTTAATAAATATTTAGTGGGGGGGGCGGCCCTAATTAGGAAGAGCGTTGTCTTATCGTACCTCTGTGAATCAAAGGTGAAAAATATTTTTGCACTCTAAGACTACTAGTCAAAGAGACTATAAATGCGAATTGATGAAGTATATTTCTAAAGGAAAAAAACAAATAAATTTCAAATCTCTCGGTCACACTTTATTTTTGTACCCATATAGTATTATGATATTTTCTTTCGTTCATTCTGATCAGTGATATGTAACTCCTTACATTCTTACACATTCTGTATAGTATTCTCTACTTTAACTTCAGACACCTACCTGTTCCTGCCCCTTATCTAGTGAGATCCCAATGGATCGTTACAAGTCTACGATGATCGTGCATGCTTCATTCTAATGTGTTGATTGCATTCCTCAACGGTGGTCTTTTTGCGTACGATGTTTGCACGTTCTACGTACCTGATGGAGCCTACGTACCTGAAGCTTCTGGTGACGCTTTGCTCCACGGTTACACGGATACTCACTCTCTGAATCCAAACAAACGCTCAGAAGAAATACTCACGTGGTTCGATAATGAGACTTCCCGTCTGTTGAACCAAAATGTAACATTAGACGGTTGCAAGAAGAAGTAGAGGCAGACCGTACTTCCGTATGTAAACATCACTGAGTAGCTGGAGAGGTCTTTTTGTGACAAAGTCAGAATAAATGTTGGTGCATGTTAAAATGTTAGCTCTTTACAGCTTCTGTTGAAGTGGACGTGTGAAATCCGGTGTGTGTTGTGTAACAAAGTTTCAAGTGGGTTAAAAGGAACTGAGAAAATATCACCTCAACAGCACTACCTTAAGAGAAAGAAGTCTGAAAGAGGCATATGAATCTCTTCAGAAATTAATAAATAGATTCATATCGCATATAGATAAAATGAAAATAGTACATAGGTACCACAGTTACTGTTTCACATCATGGTGTAAGGTTTTCAAAATTCATTTGTATCATTATAATTTTGAATACTTTTTGTTATTTCCTAAGGGGTCAGTGCAGTTTAGTAACGTGCACATGCAGATAAAACATATTTTACAATACGTTTATACGTTTATCACGTAATACCAGAAGGCAAAAACCATGATCCCTAGCCTGAGGTTCCTTGAAGTTCGTTAGGTGATTGCGCATTGAAGTCTCCGCATTCAAATGTCCGGACTTAACATTCGTGTGCTGCAGAGAACTGACGAGTTTCGAGGAGAAATAATGAAATGAAAGAACACGATCTAATTAATAGCATGACATTATATATTAAACGTAAACGTAAGCTTCCGCGGCTCGATTTCATGACTTTTGCGCCCTGGAATATGCCAGGTGAAACGTCGGCCTCTCAGCCAACGAAGCGGCATACCCGGACAGCCGGGTATATTATTCTATTTAACTACACATCTCGAAAATCTACCTTGCTTTAAAACCAATCACATTTTTCTTTAAAAGACTGCGTTTAGATCTTTATTTAAAAAACAAATTCAACAGCATTTTATTTCCGCTTTATATTTACCACGCGCAGCATTGTCTTTGTCAGAATTAATCTTACCTCTTATGTGGGTTATGAAAATAGAATAAAGCGCAGAGGTATTTAGGTAAAAATATGACGGCTCCGCGCCGTCTTCATTGTGTAGGAGGAGTTAGTGGCCACGCGGGTTAACAAGAGAGACCGTGGAGAACGCCGCCAACGAG